>NW_006500347.1:1072062-1093117 GCF_000471905.2 Amborella trichopoda
AACTTAATAGTACTAGTACGTTCCGTTACTTAATAAGGTTTGGTTTAGGTTAGTACTACTTAATTACTACTTATTTAAGTTATAGCCTACCCTCTATCTCTCTCTCTTTTATATATATATATATATATATATATATATATATAAAGAGAGGTTTTAAAAAAAACCTGGACTGGACCTATACTATCGCAATTTGGATAGAAAATCACTTGGTTTTAAAACGATTGTTCCCACAAAGCCATGCTACGCGAGCTCGTATATGCAGGCGACACATTTATCTTTACTTTGGATGTTTGATGAATTTATTAAATTAATTAATTAGGATTTGAATTTTCATTCCTTGCCTATCCATTCATGTTACCCTCCGCTTTCATGATTCACCCCTTTCTCTTCCTCCAAGACTTTCATTTATTCCTTAATCAAGAAAGAGGAAAGAATATGGGTTCCCAGTCTTTTTATGGGTGATGGGTTAAAACTCTAGTTTTAATGTCTCTTTTTGAAACCTAACTTTTCAAAAAGCACATAAAAAAAAATCGTTTTCGATGTACTTAAAATTAGAATTATTTTTAAATTACAATTCAAAAATCTTATAAAACAGACTTTGACCGTTTGAACAACAACGTGTTTTTATCGTATCTTTATATTAAAAAAAATATCTCACCTTAAAACAAAAAGTTATCGTCTAAAATATTCAAATTATATTTAAATTTTTTTGGACTTGAATCGCGCTCTTCGCCTCCGTCTAACCCTCACCCTCTTCCCTCTCCTCACTGCTTTTTCCCTCGTGTCTTTCTTCTATTCTCTCACTCGCGAGAAGAAAACTCATAATTCTCTCTTTCAAAAGCTCTATAAACATAGGTCCTTAGCGGCTTCCTTAACCCTAGATTCCTCTCCTTTTTCTTTCTCTCTCTTGAAAAACCCCAGCTTCTCTCTCAAGGGCAAACTCAGTTCCACCGTTCTCTCTAGAAACCCTAGGAGCCCCCAACCCTCTCCCAGCTTCTCTCTCAAGAACCAACGCTTCTTGGCCCAAGATGCTTTGCGACGGTCCATGGATCGAGCAATTGGTGAGCGAGTGGGCAGGCAAGCGAGATTCGCAGAGCAACGAAGAAGGTTTTGTTGAAGAGAGAAAATCACAGAGCAACTAGGCGGAGGGGGAGAGCCTAGCGGGTGCAAAACCTGGCGCCGGCGTGGTTTCCACCCACGAGGGCTACGCACGTCGTTAGGGTTCCAAGGCAAAGGAGGAGCAGCTGCTTCGCTCTACGAGCATCCATGGCTTCTGCGCCGTCTATCATCCAAATGGAGCTTTTCTCACACCGCCATTAACGACCTGCAGAGACAGAGAGGAAAAAAAGAAAAGAAAAAGAAAACTACAGACAGAGGAGGGGGAACCAAAAAGGCGACCCAAATGAATGAGATGAAATGCAGAGGGCTTCTTATTAATGGGATAGGTTTGGGGTTCAGAGGCTAAATTTGGAGGAACGTCGAGAAGCATTGGTTCTTGGATCCTCTCCATCGTCCCCTCCCTCTCTCTCTCTAGAAATGCAGGGGGTTTGAAAAGAGGCAGGGGGGCAAGCACGGTGAAACTTAGTAGCCTTCGGTTTTTTTTTTTTTGACAAATCAATAAAATTATACATTCAAACACTTTACCAATATAATAAAATAAAATAAGAATATTTTTCAATTTAGATAAAAAAAACTTATATTTTTTATGCTGTGAATAATTTTTTTTTTTTGACATCCAAACGAGCGTTAATGATTTTCGAATTGATAATATGAGGCCTAATCCCACAAGTGTAGGACACATATAGGGTAGATGGCCTACTACTATAAGCGATTTGGAGATCGTCGTTTGTGCCTATCAAGCATAATTAAAGGTCATATCTACCGTGCATGTTACTTAATGCACGTGTCTCCTAACCATGCAAAATGACATGTTTGATTAAGGGAAAATGATATACAAATGTTATTTCCACCCCTATATTGCTATATTAACTTTTACAAATTTTTATATAAAAAATATTATATTTTAAAATAAATGGGTTGGGTCAGGGGCAGGTCCACCTGGACCGGACCCAAACCTAGACCCGAATAGTATCCGGGTTCAAGATTTGGACCCAAACCCAACCCGCAAGGTCAAAAAATTGGACCATACTTGTACCTATGTCGAGTCTACTTATTGGGTCTTGGATCGGGTTCGAGTAAATTCCCACCCCTAATCCGATATCGTTTATATAAGGAAAAAGTTTATATAAGGATGCTACCTTATAATGTAGAACTATGAATGCCCCTAAAAAATCCATCGGAAAAGGTAGTTTTAACGTTGAAAAACTGTTTGATTGATCATCTCAACATCGAGATGTATCACTATGAAAAATAAAAAGATTTTAAGTCTAAAAAATAGTGCATTTTACAACATATTATATACACCGTCAATTTTCAAGATTTTCATAAGTTTATAGATCTACTTGATTTTAACCATTTTTAAAATTTAAATTTTTATAATTAGATATAAAAATAGATTTTGAGATAATCATAAAAACATTTTACATCAAAATTATATACATGATAAAATTTGAAGGTGCACAATACCTCTACACCTCTCCATATGCCAACTGCACCCTTTATATAATCCTACTTGGTCACATAGTTATCATTGGTGAGCCTTTCTTTAATTACAGCCCACCAATATTTAGCATTATTATAAAATTCAAATACTTTACGTAGTCTATCACTAAAACAATTTAAGATGGCTCTTTTACATATGAAATCATTATTTCCCACTTAGTAAACATTTGTCTATCATTAAGAGTTGTATCGTCATTAAATTAAGCTAGTTTCTCTTTATTAATTACATATAACAATTTGATAGTATGATGCAAGAAAAATAATTTACTTTTACTTTTTCAAGTAGAAAAGGTGAAGCCATCTAATTTCTCTATCTTCACCATATTAGAAAGAATAGTCTTTGTACTAGCTATTTGAAATAGCCAAGGCTCAGATACGAAATATTAGGATCAATGTGAAAATTCTACTGAAAAAAATTTAACAAATCAAAATATGTTATTTTGATATGTTATTTTGATATGCTATTTGTGAGTTCAAAATATCTAAATCATGTCTTCAAATTAAAAAGAACTTAATATGGTCTCAAGCAAACATCACGGCCCTAGTTTAATCGATTTAGTACCTATTTATTATCATTGGGATTTTATTGCAACATAGCTCATTCATCTCTATTTATTTCTCGCACTACTCAAGGCATTATTATCTTTCTTCTTTATGCTGATGATATTATTGTTACTGGTGATAGTTTAGATATTTTAGAATGGTTCTACAATGAAAGATCTTGGACTTCGTCACTACTTTCTTGGTTTTAAGGTGAAATTTTTCTATTGCAAAGCACATATGCCTAGGATCTTCTTGATTGTACTCAGATGCTTGGTGCGAAACCTATTTTAACACAATGGCATTGTAGAATAATATTCATGAGAATTCTGATCCATTTCTTGATCCATCCCTTTATCAGAGCATTGTTAATGTACTCCAATACATTACCATAGCACGACTTGACCTTTCCCATAGTGTTAATACAATGTATTAATTTATGCATGCCCCTACAATTGCACATTTTCAGGCAATGAAGCTGATTATTCGTTATCTAAATGGCACATAATCCTATAGTTTAAGAATCTTATTTGATAATTCCCTTGAGTTATATGCTTTCTCTGATGCATGTATACTAGTTCCAACTGCATGTCTTGGAGTACTAAGAAACAATCGATTGTGGCGCGTTCTAGTTCAGAAGTGGAATACTGATCTATGCAATACACTGCTGCATAATTGACATGGTTTTTTTTTTATTCTTCGCGATAGTGGGGTGCCTCTTCCTCAGCCACAAACACTTTTTTATGACAATATTAGTGCTATGTACATGATAGTTAATCTTGTTTTTCATGCTCCGACAAAACACATTGAGTTAAATTATCGTTTTGTATGTGAAAATATTGTTCTTGGATTACTTACCACTCGTTTCGTTTCCTACCGCAATCAAGTAGCTGATATCTTCACCAAACCTTTGCCACGATATGTTTTACGAGATAGTTGCTTCAAACTCGAGCTTCAAATGTCTCATTAGCCGAGTAATAAAAACATAATTCTAACACGGTAGGAAAGTGTATTGCTCTTTCCTTTTGAGAGAAGAATGTAACAAGATAAAAATATATATATTACATGTAACAAGATAGAAAAATGTATATTACATATAACAAGATAGAAATGTATCTATTGCACAATTGTATTACCATTATATATACGATGAAAGGACCACCACAAGAATTATGTGAGGCATAATTATTTTCTCAAAAAAGTTCTTCCCTCTACAATTCCTAGAGGTCCATCTAATTAGAACCACTTAGAATTTCATCAAATACATGGTATACATATGCAGTTGTACATTCAACAATATCAAATCTAGCATGCAACTAACATCCAAATGGGTCTCCAAATTACAACAGTCTGCCCTAGATATATACTTCTTAAAAGTTTTTCCCATAAATTTATATTACTACATAGAAAATAGGAAAGAAATGACTTTCCCACCAATTTATTAACCACCGAAAGAGTATGAAAATGAATGCACAACTACAAGAAAAGATTATTGGAAATAAGTAAATTTTCGGTAAATTTTCTACAGAGAAAGCACTTCAAAGGAGTTTTGGGTGGTGTAGGTGATGAGGCTCAACAATAGCTTCTCTCGGGTGACCTTACAAGGTTTTTAGGTGCTCCCTTGTGACCAAGGCACCACTGAAATTTGTAGAGAGAGGGGAATTATGGGTAACGGTAGAAACTAGAACACCATCGTTCTTTCTCCCAACCCAGCCTCTTTAAGGCTTCAATGATGAAGATTGGGAAATATTTTTTTTTTTTGGTGTACCACTTGCCAAAACGGGTATATGCAAAATATTATAATAAGCCAATAGGGATTTTGGTCATTATAAAGTAAGTACATGGAAAAATAAAAAAACAAGTAAAAAAATTAGGCCAACATACCTTGAGATCAAGTAATAAAATCATTTGCATTTGAGCTTTTAGGAATCCCAGATGTACCTCTCTGAAATGGAAAATAGAGTCCATAGGATTTTGAATTATAACATTTTTCAAGCTCCAATATTTTATTTTTGATTTTTATTGCCGTATTTTAGATGAAATTATCCTAGATGTTTAAAGAAGATCGAAAATGATCAGATAGAAGAAAAAATTAAATATATTTTTGGGTGGTTGACTATGTGCTATAAATGCCGGGCTCAACCACAAACCCAGCCCCGTTATGTTTTGAGAAGATAATACTAAGGTTGATTTGGCAAATTGTAATAGTGTATGACAAGTCTTCTCAGCACATATGGTGTTGAAACTTAGATTTGTTGGAACCGGTTTGGCCGTAGTGGCTAGTATCATGACACTTTTTTATTTTTTTATTTTAGTAAAAAAAATTTCTTACAACTAAAATTTATTACTTACTCATTTTTCTTAAATGAGCATTTCTATAAAAAAAAAAGAAAACGTCTATGCAAGGATTACCATTATATACAAGCACACATAATCACTCATTTTTCTTCTAAAGTCTGACTTGGGCCCCCTGTCGGGTTTGGGTCTGGACCCCTTGACCACGGGCCCGGACCAGTCCAGCCCTCTTGACTGCAGTCTAATCTCTTGGAGAGGTTCAAGGAGGATTGGATTGAAAGAAAACCACAAACAAGCAAAGAGAGGTAAAGAAAGATGAGAGAGGTCTTTGATCGATGAGAAGTTCTCTTCTTTTACATCAAAAGATTATACAAGTAGTGATAAAATTACAGACAGGGCTCATACATCCAAGTGACAGAGACAGTTTACAAATTTAAAACCCTGGTTCTTGGTTTTTGGTTTTTTCCTTACAAAGTGGTGGGCATTGAGCTGCTCTGTGGAGTAAATGACTGGTCCGCCTCCCCTTGGAGGCTTGGCGAAGCCCCTCTCTTCAATGAGCAAACCACCGTACTTCATCAGCAGCTGGCGGTGGTCTATCACGGCCTTCGCTTCCACTTCCGCAACCTTATTACCATTCTCCATCACATACTTCCTGTTCTCCTCACTCTTACCATCCCTTTCCTCAGCTCCACTCTTGGGGAACCTCAAATGAGGATTTCTCCACTTTTCCATTCTCCCCTTTCCTTGCGCTTTGCTTCTTTTCTTTTCTAGCTTTGCTTATTGTTACTCTCCATGATTTTGCTGATTTATAGACATGAAATGTTTAGGAATCACCTCCATCTTTTTTGGGGTGCTGTATTTCCTCAGTATCCGAACTCCTAATTCTAGTTGGAAGGTTCTCATTCCTCCATCTCCACTGGGGATGGTGTAGAGTGTGCCAAGAAAACATAGATGCTAAGTGCTGGTTCTTGTATTTCACACGCTACTTAGTCAGAGGTTGGGTACATGCGTTGAGAGAATAAACTTTTTTTGGGTCAATTCAGTGCATTCATTGGGGCGCACTCGGCCTGGACTAACATGGGTTGCTCGGATATGAGAAACACACAGAATTTTTCGATCATTTGCCCAGGTTCTTCAATAAGTAGACTAGACTACTTATGGAAGAGGATGAAGGCCCAAGAGCAGTGCCTACAAGAGTTAGTTTAGGGCCTGGTTTCGAGCATTTTGCGTGCGCGGCTCTGGTTCGAGGGTTGGAGTCTTCTGGGGTCCTCCCCATTCAAACAAAACAAACTAGTTTCTAAATAACCTTATTAAAAAAGAGCATGTTGACAGACTGCCAATCATGAGTAGATTGATCATTTTAAAGGAAAATGACCAAATTACCTCTAACCTTTAAGAGAAACCTATAAGAGATGAACAATTTAATACTTTATGATTTAATTTCAAAATACCCATAAAAAATACATGATCTTTTTTTTGGATAAGTTAAAAAATAAATGATCTTGAATTGGAATAGTTACAAAAGGATAAAATGATAAATAGTTCATCTCCTATAAGTAGTTTGATATATTTTCCTTACTTCAATATACTAGTCATTGAACAATTTCACAACACAATTGGTCACCTCCATTTTTGGCCTTCATTTTTCTATCTAAAAAATGCTGGAAAATTGAATACAATAATTGTTCTACCATAGTTCATGACTTAAATTAAGGCTGCACTTATTTCATCCATCCCAACTTGCCTTAATGGAATTGTCAGGCCATCCAAAGAAGGCCTTGCCTAATTACAGGGATTTGGTATCTATTAGTGAAGATGAGAATCCAAAGCAAAGACTCATTTTGAAAGGTTTGATTTTCAAAAAGCAAAAGTACTCACTAGAAAGGTTTGATTTTCAAAAAAGCAGAAGTATTTGTCCTTGCATAAGCTACTTTTAAGAATAATAATGACCAAGACCAATACTACGAGGAAGACCGGAAGTCGCTGAATGCTGCAGTGCAAGGCACGATTATAAAATATATTTGTTATATAAAACATATAAAAAGAAGGGGTCGTGGACAAATAGACTATTTACCCACATCCAATATTCAAGACTAGTTGTGACCATTTTATACTAAAGGTAAAAAGTCTCCCTGTATTTATTTTTTTGAAAAAAATTATTTAAAAATTTTGAGATATTTTATCTCTCAAAATTTTGAAATAGTTTCTCTCTCGAAAAAAATTTATAAGTAGATTCTCCCTCTAAAATTTGATATAGTTTCTCTCAAAAAAAATTATGGTTGCTATTTATACGGAGCCTAGGCTCTATACAATCAAAGTAAAGCACATCTCCAAATAATGTCGAGAAATATGGTTTCAATATTGACAATCTTTGTGATAATCTTGAAATATATATCCATCTTTAATTATAAAATTTAAAGTTTTAAAAAATAGTGTAAATTGAGCATATCTATGTAAACTTAAAAATCTTGAGAATTGACTGTCCAAAATGCATTGCAAGATGCACTATTTCCAAAACTTGAAATCTAAATTTTTTTCATGTCCATACATCTTGATGTAGAGATGATCAATTTGAGGACATTTGGGCATCAAAACAACCTCTTCTAGTGAAACTTTTGAGGTGGGCTCTAATTTGATTATTTAGAGCCTCGTCTCTATATAAACTTTTTTCTAAAATGATAAGTACTTTTTCTTTCTAAAACTTAAAATTTGATATAGTTTATCTCTCTAAAAATTTGGAGATAATTTCTCTATATAAAAATTTTCAGATACTAGTCCTCTAAAATTTGATATAGTTTTGCTCTCTAAAAATTAAAATTTGAGATAATTTCTCTCTCTAAAGTTTTTAGGTAGTTTGTCTCCTTAAAATTTGATATAATTTCTCTCACAAAAATTTAAAGATACTTTTTCTCTCTAAAACTTAAAATTTGAAATAGTCTCTCTCTCTAAAAATTATCAGGGTATTTCTCTCTCTAAATAATTTTAGATAGTTTGTCTCTTTAAGAATTTTTAGGTATTTCTACCTCTAAAATTTAAAAAATAAGATAGTTTCTCTCTCTAAATTCTTTTACTAAAATTTAAAATTTGAGATTGTTTCTCTCTCTAAAATTTTTGTTGGCAATTTCTCTCTTTAAAATGAGATATAGATTCTCTCTCTAAAATTTTAAGATACTTTATCTCTCTAAAAGCCTACAATTTGAAGTAGTGTATCTCTTTAAAAATTTGGAGGTAGTTTCTCTTTAAAATTTTTAATATAGTTTCTCTCTTTAAAAATTTACAGGTACCTTCTCTCGAAAACTTAAGATTTGAAATGATTTCTCTTTCTAAAAAATTTCAAGTACTTTCTCCCACTTAAACTTTAAATTTGAAATAGTTTCTCTCTCCAAAATATTTGAGATAGTTTTTATCTTTCTCTAAATATTTTTAAGTATTTTCTTTCTCTAAAATTTAATATAGTTTCTCTACCTAAAATTTTAGGGTGCAGTTCGCATACAAATGCATCCATAGCTGTAGAGGTAAGGTGCACCTCCAAATTTTATCATGATATAGAATTTTGATGTAAAATGTTTTTAGTATTATCTCAAAATCTATTTTTATATCTAATTATAAAATTTTAAATTTCAAAAATGTTTAAAATCAAGTAGATTAAACATATGAAAATCTTAAAAATGGACAGTATAGATAATATGTTGTAAAATACGCTATTTCTGAGACTTAAAATCTTTTTATTTTTTATGGTCATACATCTCAATGTCGAGATGATCAATCAAAGGGTTTTTCAACATTAAAACGACATTTTTCGATGGATTTTTGAGGTGCATCCATAGTTCTACATTATAATGTTGCATTCTTATATAAACTTTTTCCAAAAGTTTAATGTACTTTCTCTCTCTAAAACTCAAAATTTGAAATAATTTCTCTGTGTAAAAATTTTGAGATGGCTTCTCTTTCTAAAAAGGGCGGCTTCTATAAGGTTGCATCCTTAAAGAATCCAATTAAGGAGCACCTCTAAATTTTATTGTAACATGTAATTTTTGTGTAAAAAATTCTTAGAATTATCTCAAAATCTATTTTCATATCTAATTATAAAATTTTAAATTTTAAAAATGCTTAAAATCAATTAGATCTATAAACATATGAAAATGAACGGTCTAGATAATGGGTAGCAAGATGCGTTTTTATGAGACTCAAAGTCTTTTTTGTGTTTTCTATATTCGTATATCTTAATGCCGAGATGATCAATTAGAGGGTTTTCAACATTAAAACAACCTTTCCCGATGGATTTTTAAAGTGCATCTTAAAATCTACATTTTACTTTGCAACCTTATATAGACTATTTCCTTCTTAAAGTTAAAAGTTTCAAGTAGTTCTCTCTCACAAATTAGATATAGTTTTGCTCTCAAGAAAAATTTAAGCACTTTTTTTCTAAAATTGATATAGTTTCTCTTTAAAATTTTAAGATACTTTTTATCTTTAAAACTTATGATTTGAGATAGTTTCACTGAAAATTTTTAGAGAGAATTTTTTGAGATAGTTTCTCTCTCTAAAATATTTTGGTTATTTTTTTTCTCTAAAATTAGATATAGTTTCACTCTCTAAAATTATAAGGTGTGTTCTCTCTCTAAAACTTAAAATTTAATATATCTCTCTAATTCGTGGGGATGTTTATCTGAATTAATTATATTTATAAAGTAGGTGGCTCCATGGGGAAATTTGGTTGGAAAACAAGGTTTTAGGGTAAGGATACAATTTTCTTTTTTGCTTGAAATGAGAAAAATAATTCTAATAGAAATACTTTTTTAGAGAAAATTACATAAATATGTGTTTTAATTTATGTTATTATGAATATACCAAATACTTTTCGTTATCATGTTCATTTCTTTCACTTCATAACGATTTTTTTTAAAAAAATATGTTTTTACCCTTTTTCTGGTTTTTCAAAAATTGGAATTTTTAGAATTTTGGTTTTTTAAAAACAAAAAACAAGCCAATTTTGATTCTTGAAAAACCAATGTTTAAAGGGTGTCAGCAACTATTTCTCTTTATAGAAAAGATTGGTTTTATCCTAAACCTTCAACACTCATCTGTTTTCTCACTCCGTACCCCGTATAAATACATTTCATATCCCTTTCTCGCTCATTAAATCCAACAAACAACACGCACTGTTCATTCAAGATTCAACGCCATCATCTGCAAAATTCTTCGCCCTCATATTTGGTTGCTGTCTCTTCCTCACAAACCAGTTAAAATATGTCTCTGATTCCAAGCATTTTCGGTCAAAGAAACAATGTGCTCGACCCCTTCTCACTTGACATTTGGGACCCATTCCATGGCTTCTTCCCTTCTTCTCTCAACTCAAACACCACTTCTCCTTCTTCCATTTTCAATCCTAATAATTCTGCGACCTCTGCCTTTTTGAATGCGATTGGAAAGAGAGTGAAAATGCCCATGTTTTTCAGGGCGATCTCCCCGGTCTCAAGAAAGAGGAGCTGTAGGTGGATTAGAAGATGGTAGTGTTGCAGATAAGCATAGAGAGGAAGAAGGTGGAAGAGAAGAACGATAAGTGGCACAGGGTAGAGAGAAGCCAGGGCAAATTCATGAGGTGATTCAGACTCCCTGAAAATGCAAAGGTCGATGAGGTGAAGGCGGCTAGACTCCTTGAAATGCAAAGGTCCATAAGGTGAAGGAGGCGGCCATGGATAATGGGTCCTCTCTATGACTGTTCCTAAGGTTGAAGCCCCTTGTGTTGAATGGCGATAGAAAAATCACATGTTAGATTTTTTTTTTTTGTTGTCATTTATCATTTGTTTGGAGGTTTTTTGGTCACAGCAATTAGATGGCTCGTATAAAAAGTCAAAAAGGGGATTGTTATTGTTTTTTGAACTCCTATTTTTTTAGAAAAGAAGTTAGGGCTTCCTTAGGTTGTGTTGAGAAAGGGAAGGAGGTGATTTTCTTGTCCTATTTTCGGGAGAATTGATATGAGTTTGTATTGTTCATATTTTTGAGTTATCCAAAGTGAAGCAGGGTAAATCGTGTTTTTGGGTGCTCTCAAAAAATGTATTATTGGTGATGTTTTTAAATCAATTTTGTCCTTCAATTTTCTCATTTTGAGGTAACACTGTATGCCCTGTAAATTTCTCTTTTGATAGTGGAATACTTACTAGCTTGGCCGTGGACGTAGCCCTTCGGGGTGAACTTCGTGTTGTGGTTTGTCTGTTTAATTTTCTCTCATGACTATGTTTTCCATCTCTATTTATTTTCTTAAAGCATTACATACGATCCTTGAGCTTATGATTAGATTATCGATTTTACATATTTGGTATTGAGTATGTAATATTCGGTGATTGGTTAAATTGGGGTTTCGGGTATTCGGATCTTCAACAAGTGGTATCAGAGAGTATTAGGTTTTGTGCAATATATTTTGGAAAATGGTGAGTAATCGGTTTGAGGTGGAGATATTTGATGGACAAAATGATTTTGAGATATGAAAAATTCAAGTTCATAATATTTTGATCCAACAAGGATTATACAAAACATTACTCATAATGGAAAAGAAACTGGAGTATATGAGTAATGAGGATTTGAAGGAAATTGACCTTAAGGCTATGGCTACAATTCGATTGTGTTTAGCAAATAAGATTTTATTCAATATAGTAGGAGAGAAAACGACAAATGGCTTGTGGGAGAAATTGGAAAGTGTTTATCAAAACAAATCTCTTACGAATCATATTCTATTAAAAAGAAAATTGTTTAATTTAAGGATGAAAGAGGGGACAAAAGTTTTCGATCATTTGAACACTTTCAATAAAATTATTTGTGAACTTGATATTGTTTGTGAAAAGATGAAAGATGAGAACAAAGCGGTAAGTTTGTTATGTACTTTACCGGAATCTTATGATAATTTAGTGACAACATTAAGTTGCACTAAAGAAGGTTCACGTGACTTAAGTACGGTGACTAGTACATTGCTTGCCCATGAACTCTGAAAAAAGGCATCTTTTGGAGAACAGGAATCAGAAGTGCACTTTTCAAGAGGTTGTTCAAGTGAGAGAGGTAATTCCTCTTGAAATTCTTTTAGATCTTAGTCTAAAGGTCGAGAAAATAAGCTTGTTTGTTGGGAATGTGGTGAAGCGGGACATATGAAGAAAAATTAGACAAAAAGTAAAAGACAAAAGTTTGAAAAAGCAAAGGAAACTAATGAGTCAAAAAATGAGGTGAATCAAGTGGAGGAATCTACATCTAATTTTATTGAAGAAGAGGTTTATGCCGTGGGAAGCAATCCCAAATTCCCTTAAAATTGGATTTTGGATAGTGGTGTACACATCATATGTGTCCACACAAGTCATAGTTTAGTTTATATGAATCATATGATGGTGGTTCCATGTTGATGTGAAACAATTCAAGTACTAGAATGGTTGGGATTAGTACGGTAAAATTAAGGATGAATAATAGAAGTATCCATACGCTTAAGAATGTTCGACATGTACCGGACTTGAAGAAAATTTTTATTTTTTATTTATTTATTGGATTCCCATGGCTATAAATTCACCGGACAAGGGGGGGTTCTCAAAGTATCTAAAGATACTCTTGTTGTGATCAAGGTTGTTAGAGTTGGGAACTTGTATAAGCTATTGGGAAGCTCCATTGTTGATGATGCGGCAAATTCGGCAGTGGAGAGTAATGATTTTTCACTACGCTTATGGTATAGGAGGTTGGGCCACTTGAGTGAAAATGATATGGAGATTTTGATGAAGAGGAAGCTAATTCCCATCATAAAATTTGGGAATCTGAATTTTGTGAGCATTGTATCTATGGGAAAAACATAAACGAATTTTCAAAGCCGGAAGCCATACAAGCAAGGGAATACTTGATTATGTTCACTCAGATTTATGGGGGCCCTCACCCATAATGTCCTAGAGTGGTGCATTATATTTTATTTCTTTTATAGATGACGTTTCAAGGAAGGTATGGGTGTTCACTCTTAAATCAAAGAGTGATGCATTTTTTGCCCTTAAGAATTTTAAGGCCGAAGTTGAGAAGAGTACGGGGTGCTACATAAAAATACTTTACACCAACAATGGGAAGGAGTACAATTCCGATGAATTTACAAAATTTTGTAAAGATAAAGGAATCAATAGACATTTCACTACGGTTTATACTCCCCAACAAAATGGCGTTGCGTAAAGGATAAATCGCACATTGATGGAACGAGTAAGAAGCATGTTGAGCAATACCGGATTGGAGCAAGAGCTATGGGCCGAAGACGTGATGATGGCTTGTTATCTCATCAATCGATCACCTTCGGCAGCTTTGGGGGAGAAAACACTCAAAGAGGTATGGTCCAAAACTCATTGTGATTATTTCGATTTAAAGATTTCTGATTGTGATGCTTAGGTTTTAATTCCTAGTTGCCAAAGACATAAGCTTGAACCAAAATCAAAGAAATGTATTTTTGTTGGATATAACAAATGTGTGAAATGATACCGATTATGAGATCCAAGTGCTCGAAGGATAATTACAAGCTGAGATGTGTATTTTGATAAGTCTTCCGTATTGACAAGAGGTGTACGTAATGAAATTAAAGAAAAGAAAGAATGTCATAATGACACCACACCCAAGAAATTGATTTTCAACCTTATGTCCTATCATCTAGTGATGACCATATGCCGAAAGAAGCACCCACAAGTATCAATGAAGAAGTCATTGATGAAGAAGAGCAAGTTGGTGAACCAAGTGATTCTCATGAAGAAGTTGCACCATCCATGACAAGAAGATCTACAAGGGTAATTCATCCACATAAGCGGTTTAGTGACCGTGTGGATCTTGAAGTACTATATGCTTTGGTTGTTATGAATGAAGAACCAATCACTTACCAAGAAGCTATGGAAGGGGATTATCGATAAGGTAAGTAGGTCATTACTATCAAGGTGGGAGATTGTTGAGTGGTAATAGAAAAATCAAATGTTAGATGCTTTTGGCTTTTATCATTTGTTTGGGGGCTTTTTGGTAACCGCAATTAAGTGGCTTGTATAAAAGCCAAAACAAAGGGGTTTTTGTGACACACCATTCTTCTTTTTTTTTGAACTCCTCTCTATCTCTTTAGAAAAAGGGCTAGGGCTTCCTTAGGTTGTGTTGAGAAAGGGAAGGAGGTGAAGAATGATTTTCTTGTCCTATTTTTGGGAGAAATGATATGAGCTTGTGTTGCTCATGTTCTTGGGTCATACGAAATGAAGCGGGATAAATCGTATTTTGGGTGATCACAAGGAACGTATTCTTGGTGATATTTTTTCATCAATTTTCTCATTCAATTTTTTCCTTTTGAGGTAATAATGTGCCCCTGTAAATTTCTTTTGTGATAGTGGAATACTTGCCGGCTTGCCCGTGGACGTAGCCCTACGGGGTGAACCACATTAAATTCGTGTTGTCGTTTAATTTATTTCTTAAATCGTTGCACACAATCCTGGAGCTTATTATTTGATTATCGATTTTACATATTTGGTATTGAGTATGTGATATTCGGTGATCGGTTAAATTGGGATTTCGGGTATTAGGATCTTCAACACCTTGTTTTTGGCTTTGCAAAAACTGAAATTTCAAAAATTTTGGTTTTTTAAAAACCGAAAAAAGGTCAAAATATCTTTTTTAAAAAATTTCATTATGAAGTGAAAAAAACGGACATGCCAATAATAACAAAGTATTAGGTATTTTGGAAATAACGATAATTAATTTTCCCCACTTTCTATCCAAAAATTTTGTTCCAAATGCTAGAAATGTCCTATCTCTATAGAAAAACATTTATGGAAATATATATTCTGTATCGAAACGATAACTTAATTTTTTTCTCCTTTACCCAGGACTTCTCCGATATTGTTTTCAAATATCAATTGCCTTGGAATCATTATAATGTTTGCGGCATTCAATTTCTGCAATGTGTAAGTTCCGTTTGTGCGGGTTGCTTAAAGCTTAATTACGGTGTCGCCCATTGCAACACGTCTACGGTGGAACCTTAAAAATTAACCAGCCAAATATGTAAGGAAAAAGTTTATATAGAGCGGAAGCTCTAAACAATCAAATCAGAACCCACCTAAAAAATTTCACTAGAAGAGGTTGCTTTGGTGCTCAAATATCTTTCAATTGATCGTCTCTACATCATGATGCATGGACATGAAAAAATAATGGATTTTAAGTTTTGGAGATAGTACATCTCATAAGGCATGTTTGGACGGTTAGTTTTCAAGATTTTCAAATTTTCATAGATTTGCTCGATCCGCACTATTTTTGAAGCTTTAAATTTTGTAATTAATGATGAAAGATATTTTAAAACTATGACAAAGATTTCCAGTATTGAAACCACATTTTTTTATACTATTTGAAAGAGTGCTTTATTTTGATTGTTTAGAGCCTCGGCTCAATACAAACCACATTATGTAATATGGACATCCGTGGATGTATCAATATATAAAAGAAAAAGTTTATGTAAGGCATAACTTTAGGTGGGTTTGATGCTTAGATACTTATTGATGACCTTTTTTATTGAAATCTCGGTGCAAAAGAACATTGATGACACGTAATATGACACCATCCAATTATCCGAATGACGTGCATGAGTATAAAATGCTAAATTTGAGATTGAAATTTTTTGATACTTGTAATCTTGTTAAATTCTGATTAATGTATTTGCATATTTATAATGTAGAATTTAAGAAAAATAAAATTTGCCTTCAAGTTGTGAATTGGAACATTTCCAACTGCAAAAAAGAGATACGCGAGACATGCAATGAATTCGTAGGGGTAGACGATAGTCTTTTAGAACCCGGACGGGTAGAGTGGATCGTCCACTCACATATATCTGTATCAAAACATTGGATTACTGACTTAGGTCGGTCCAAATCTACCATCCAAAAAAATATTTAAGAATTAAAAGAATTAAAATAGGGATTTAAGCATAGGGATTATCATCATCAAAACATTTTTTCAACTAAATGAGGTTGATTATGCGAATTCAAGTAAGCCATTTTGCTCTATAAAGTGATATATACCTTCAATTAGACCATAAATCGTTATATCTTTTTTCGTTACGTTCCAAATATATCATTTTGGCCTACTCTTTACATTTTTTGAACTTTCCACTTGAATTAAGTTACACCTCGTAATAGGTGTTGTATTGGGATCTAAAAAAATATTAAAAAACTATTAGATAGGTATAAAAAAAATAAAAAATAAAAATATAAAAGCAAAGATAGATGAGGGGGACTAAGCCGGTACAAATACCTTCTTGGAACGACTTCAGTCCCAACCGATTCCCACTTCAGACCACTAGGTTTTGAAGCACTAATCTACCACAAAGGGCATCCACTTTAAGACCCACTAACAAACACACCCACAAGCACTCAACCAGTTAAGACTTATCACCATTCACAACTGGAAATAAGTACGATTTTCTTACAATATTGGGGAAGTCCTTTCTCACTGTCTCCAGTGAGCCATGCAATTTTGTTAAAAAGCCACTTAATACCTATTAAAATGTGAAACCACTTTCCTATTTAATTGGAGAATCGCTTCGAGAGTAATGCCGCTTAGGGCCCCAATGAATGAAATGTGCCCTAGAGCTTCTAGGTGTACAAATTCCTCAACTTTCTCAACGCGCAGTCATTTTGTGAGGAGAAAGCTTTATACCTTCTTAGATATGTAAACATTTTCTTATGCGTGGAAAGCAGTATCTCGACCGTTTTTCTGTAATATGCGGCCTTAAGGTATAAAACATCCATCTTAAAGATACATACAAATAGGTGGTCCATCTAAAACAATTGATACTATAATTCCAAATGGTTTTTAATATGATTATTATTTCTATTTTTTAAAATTAAGTCATTTTTCATATTTTTGATCTCCATGTTAGAGGTTACATGTCTTTAAAAATTATGTCGGTACAAATCGTATCCTTTAGAGTACTACTCCAATAGTAGGGCCAAAAGATTTTACACGGAAGTATACTATCCATTTACTCCCATGGGTAAAACCCAATGTAGGAGCAATTTTAGGATCCTGAATTTTGGGGTTGTAACCTCTTCAATCAATGGACTAACCCCAATAATTTTTTTTTTTCTAAGTAGCAACCTCTATGTACTTGAAGAAAATAATGTCAAGATTCCACATATACCATCTAATTTTTGGAGGGTGTGACCGAAGTGTTAAAAAACTCAAAAATTAAATTCTTTCAATTGAAAACATTTATTTTATGATTATCAGATGGATTGCAAAATTTTAGATTGAAAAAAAAAAAAAAATCTCAAGTCAGTCTTCGTTACTAAGGATAATATGTATAATATACTCCGGAAGAGCATAGCTTGGACCCTATCGGGTCCTGGTCGGCCTCAACCTGACATGACTCCACTTGGTATATATGTTAGTAGCAGATACATGTAAATGTATATTAATTATTGGAAAAGTTTATATAAGTGTGTGACTCTAAACAATCAAATTAGGGTGTACCTCAAAAAGTTCATGTGAAGAGGTTGTTTTAATGCCCAAATATTTTCAAATTGATCTTCTCGACCTCAAAATGGATAGACATGAGAGAAAAATGGATCTCTAGTTTTAGAAATAGTGCATCTTGTGATGCATTTTTGGACCATCAATTTTCAAGATTTTCAAGTTTTCATAGATATGCTCGATTTACACTATTTTTGAAGATTAAAATTTTATAATTAGAGATGAAATTATATTTTAAGCCCATCACAAAGATTTTCAGTATTGAAACCACATTTTTCGCCACTATTTGAAGGTGCACTTTACTTTGATTGTTTAGAGCTTCGGCATCATACAAACCACATCCATCATATATTTTAAATATATGAAACTAATTTTTTATATATTTTATTTGTAGACACAGCCTTGAATATGTCCAATCTAGGTCCAATTGCTTGGACCTGACCTAGGTAAGGTCTGGATCTAACATTGATTGGTTCAGATCAAGTCAGCATTTGAATCTGAGTTGGGTCCTACAAGATCCAACCAAACCCATTTAGAGCCGCAGTTACGCACTATTGGTCCTTAAAATACTCCTAGACTGGGCTTTATCCTGGGAGTGAGTATGGTGCTTGCTCTTGTGGGAGTGCACTCTCTATTCTCTAAAGGAAGGGTGGCAATGGGCAGGGCCATGGCTTTGGCCTGGCCACCTTGTCCCTTTAGGGCCGGCCAGGTCAGAGCCGGAATACAAACAATGAAAAAAAAAAAAAAGGGGCTGGGCCGGGCTGAACCAGGCCGGCCTTGGCTGTGGCCCTAACCTGACTCTTGGGCCACATTTTGTGACCCAGGCCCACGTTTTTAGGGCCGGGCCAGGCTGGGCTGGGCGGCCCATTGCTAAACCTAAAAGGATAAGTGAAATGACAAAATAAAGCAACTTAAAAAAGAAATAAGTTGTCCTAGTAGTTTTTAAACAAAGTATTATTTTTAAAATCAGAACAATGTGCCCGTTGTGAAAGAATCATCACGAACCTTATCTTCTAGGGTCCGACGTAGGTCCCCTGTCAGGTTTGAGTTTGGACGCCTCCTTGATCAAAAGGCCCGGCCCAGTCCAGCCCTCTTGACTGCAGTCTATTCTTTTGGAGAGGTTCAAAGAGGAAGTAGATTGAAAAACAACCACAAACAAGCAAAGAGAGGTAAAGAAAGCTGAGAAAGGTTTTTGACCGATGTAAAGTTTTCTTCTTTTACATCAAAAGTTTATACAAGTAGTGATAAAATGACAGATAGGGCTCATACATCCAAGTGACAGAGAGTGTACAAATTTAAAACCATGGCTTTTGATTTTTCCTTACAAAGTGGCGGGCGTTCAACTTCTCTGGGGAGGAAATGACTGCTCCACCTACCCTTGGAGGCTTGGGATTGGCAAAGCGCCATTCTTCAATGAGCAAACCACCGTGCCTCATCAGCAGCTGGCGGTGGTCTATCACCGCCTCCGCTTCCACTTCCGCAACCTTGTTACCACTTTCCATCTCTCTTTCTTCCCTATAAATCACATACCTCCTCTTCCCTTCACTCTTACCATCCCTTTCCGCAGCTTCACTCTTGGGGAACCTAAAATGAGGATTTCCCAACTTCTCCATACTCCTGTCCTTGAACTCTGCTTCTTTTCTTTTCGAGCTTTGCTTATTGTTGCTCTCCAAGATTGCTGATTTATAGAGGTGAAAAGTTTAGGAATCTCCTCTATGTTTTTGTTTAATTTTGGGGTGGGTAATTCCCTCAGTATCCAAACCGCCCAAATCTAGTTGGGTGGTTGTCAGGTATCTCCATCTCCACTGGGGATGGTGCAGAGTTAGAGGCAAGAAAACATAGATGCTAAGTGTTGGTTCTTGTATTTCGCACGCTACTTAGTGAGAGGTTAAGGACTTGGTTTGAGTGAATGAACCTTTTTTGGTCAATTCGGTGGATTCACTGGGGTGCACTCGGGCTGGACCAACCGATTTGAGAAACACAGTGTTTTTCGATGATTGACCTGGCTTCCTCGATAAATAAACTAGATTACTTATCAAAGAGGACGATGAGTGACCCGGGTTCCCCGATAAGTAGACTAGATTACTTATCGAAGAGGACCAAGGCCCAAGAACAATGCATGCTAAGAGTACAAGAGTTTGTTTAAGAGATGAACAATTTAACACTTTACCATGTATTTGAGTTAAATTTCAAAATACCCATAAAAATACAAGATCTTGAGTTGAAATAGTTACAAATAGATAAAATGTTAAATGGTTCATCTCTTACTATTTTTTTGATAAATTTCCTTTAGTTCAATATGACAGATTTATGAAACCCTAGAGAGAGAAAATAAGAGAACACCTATGCGCTTTTCATTCATTACCCAACTCACGATTTATATACATTGGTATATATGTATACAGTGGATATAGTTACCTTTGAGGGTAAAGAATAAAAGAATGCCCTATACAATTCACTAAAGACAATCTCTCTCTTAACAGCCCCCCTCAAGCCGAGCATGCATATTGTGCATTGAGAGCTTGTATGTGGACTTAAGGTGCTTTCATTTTGCGATAGCATTAGTAAACATGTCTGTCAACTGGTGGGACGAAAGAACAAAGGTCATGGAAATAGCACCAGATACAACCTTTTTTTTTATGAAGTAATAATCAACTTCTATGTGTTTAGTGTGAGTATGGAAGATAGGATTTGTGGCCAATCGTATAGCACTTTGATTATCACAAGCTAGAATGGTTGGCTTAATTGTGGAAATACCAATTTTCTTTTTACATACACTGGTGTATCTATATATATATATATTACAAAATGTCTATAGGTGAAAATGAACAGTGATTTCACCTACCTTCATCACCATCCAAGTTTCATCGCATAGTCACAGTTGTTTGGTAGTATTTCAATTTTTTTTTTTTTACTAATCGGAATGATTTGAAATTTTGAGCGTTTGTACATCTTAGTGATGCGCACCTAATAAAAATATGAAAAAATAATTCACAAAATATAAATTCTTACTAAAACTCCCCAACCCAAAAAATAGAGCTAAAGACAAATTTTCCCCATTTTGACCTTTATCCATTACCCCTCCCGTTAACCCATTTACTCTGTT
>NW_006500347.1:1098600-1113074 GCF_000471905.2 Amborella trichopoda
AGGGAGAGAGAGAGTTAGAAATGAAGAGGTTTTTTTATTTGTGCGCATTACTATTTGATAGGATCACTAGGTAACATTGGAATTAACTTGACAGCTCATTGAGATCCAACGGTTGCAAATTGAGGTCTCATGCTATCGGCGTGTGTGAGGGTCCTGTAGGACAATTTCTCAATATATAAAACTAAGTATTTATATTTTTTTTATTTATAGACTTCGACTTAATTGTGTATAATCTGAGCCTAATTGACTTTGTCCCACCTTGAGTAGGGTCCAGGTCTAACCTAGATCTGGATGGGCCGGGTCCATATCTAGATCCTATAGTACCCGACCCAACACATACAAAACCCCAATTACACACTATGGGTTATTAAAATACTCCGAGACTGGGATTTATCCTGGGAATTGAATGGGCCGTTTGCTCCGGTGGGAGCATGCACCATTCTCTAAAGGGATGATTGAAAAATGACTAAATAAAGTTAAAAAAGATATTAAGTCATTCTAACAATTTTCAAACAAAGGGTATCTTTGAAATCAGAGTACCATGCGAGTTGATCTTATATAATCGGCCAAAAATATTTCCATATGACTTCAAACCCCTTTTCCTTGGAACTTATTTTGCAGCCATCATGCGTCTTTTTCTATTGTGGTAAATTACTTTTTGTTTTCTATTAATCTTAATTGAACTTTTCTAATTATTTTCTCAAATTAATTTAACTAATTTTTACTAATTTTTTTAATTGGGTAAAGTATAAGAAAATAATTACAAAGTATATTTGTCAAATATATTGTATTTTTGGTAGACAAAAATATAACTACACCTTTGATAGTTTCAATTAGCCCATCACATTAGACATCAACATGAGTCTTGAAATTGAT
The DNA here is from genome assembly GCF_000471905.2 of Amborella trichopoda. The sequence continues at coordinate 1,099,477 of NW_006500347.1, forward strand.
TAAAATACGACTAGATATGTAATACAATGCACAAGTTAGAGCAGATGCGCCAAGGACAATTTTTGCAGCCATCAGCAATTTCTAGCGTATTAACAATTATAATGACTTTATTTAACAGTGGCAAAGACAAATTATCCAATGGGCTATTCTTTGTTCTTTTTGGCTTGAACTTCTTTTTTTTTTTTTTGGGTTAATCCAGTGGGAAAGACAGGTCCAAAGCCAACCCATTTTTTCATATAGATTAGGGAGTTTATATTTTTGAAGGTGTCGGTGGATAGTGTCAGCAGGATTAAAAATAACAACGTGGTAATTGAGTATAGGGATGTTACCACTATGACCCAACATTTTTGGCCAGAACTTGAACAAAAGTCATAGTACGTGTGATGTCATCGTATGTAAAACGGAAGAGCTCTAACTTGAGATTATGCATCCCCTTGCACTTCGTACACTCATATCGGAGCAAGATAATTAAGCCGCAGATGTATAGGTTAGGCTCGTGGCTTACTAATGTTTCATTGGCACTGAAAAAAGAGGTGCAAAATGGCAGACAAAAATTCGTATAACCCATCGCAAATAGTTAGGAAAAAGTTTTGATAATGAAGTCGTAAATAGATATAAGACATTTTTACTATGGAAAATCAAAGACTATTACACTAGAGCACTATTATCACCTAGTGATATCCCACAACTAAAGATCCCTAAAAGCATAGCATCATTTAACTGACGCAAACCATACAAGTTGGCACACTATGAGCTTTCACATCCTATGCATCACTATTCTACGTTTTACAAAAAGAGTGACCTACATGACTAGTGCTTGATGGCTTGCTTACACATTTAAAACCAAGCTCCTCTAGGTTGGAAGAAGCCACGCCTCTCTAGGTGGCCATTGTTCTTCTTGGGTTGCTCCGGCTGCTTCATCGCCGCAGCGGCTCCACCTCTAGGCCTAGCAGGGAACTTCTCCTCCACAAGGAATCCACCATATTTGTTTATCAACTCTTTGTGGTTTATAACAGGTGCCTCAGCCTTGGCCTCCACAACCCTCTCTCCCCTATTGTTGTTGTGCAAGGAAGATTTTGCTCCATCCTTTGTTTCAAGATCTCTCTCTCCCCTGTACATGGTATGGCTGGCCTTGAAACCTCTCTCATGAAACCCTACTTTCTCACTCTTAAAACTCATCTTATCATACCCAGTTTTGAGGAACCTGTAGCGAAGGTTATCCCACTTCTCCATTGATGCTCTCACTTTAGCGTTTGCTACTTCTTCTATGTGTTGCTTGCTTTTTCACTTTCTCCGGTTGCTTATGTATATATAATGAGGGGAAAAGAATACATGGATCCCCTCTCTAATTGCAACCGCCCAATTATAAATTGAAGGGCGGCAGGCATCGACTTTTATTCTTCATCATCTGATGTAACATGTAATAAATGACCTTGGGTGCTAAGAAAGAATAGATGCCATTGGGGTCTTGTGGCAATTTGTGCATACAGTATTGCCATGTACCCCATTATATAAAGATAAGAAGATGGGGTTTTGGAGATTTAGAGAAGTTTTAAAATGGAAATTGCCAACTGGATTGGTCTAAGCACATTTGGTCCAACTTAAAATAGTTGCGTTCTCACTCATAAAGTTAAAAGAGTTGGATTCTTACTCATAAAGTAAAAAACATTCTAAGGTTTAGATTCTCAATGAAACTAATCAAGGTGAAATGAACGACTATCAATTTTATGAGCTTGTATACTTTGCTCCCACGGGAGCGTATTGTGCAGCTACTACCTCGCCTGAAAACCCTATTTAGGGAAAAAAGTATGTCTAAAATTTTGGAAAATATATAAGGATTACTAGATGATTATTTTCAAAAGAAAAAAAAAATGAAATTTCAGTTTTATCTCTCTACGAAAATTGGACGATCTATATTCAATCTTGAGGTATTAGCTTTTTTTAGTATGTATAGAATTTATTTCAAAAAACTGTTTTACTTGGGATTAGTATATATATTATAGAGATTTCATCCCCAAAATTTGAGATCTAAAAAAAATACTCAACATGTGTATTGTCCGATAGAGTAAATGAATAGTGCACTCCCACGGGAGTAGAAAATCTTTTGGGGAGATTTTTTACCCATTCGTGGATTAAATCTGTTGGGAGATTTGTTACCGATTCATAAAACCTTAGAATATATGCGACGTGGAGGCATGGGTGCCACCTCAGACCCATACCTCTCATTCAATGGGTTGGATTAGGTAAAGAAGAAGATGCATACCATCCAAATTGTAGTATCCACTAGTTCCTCGGCGAAAATACCTCTTTAGGTGCCCTTTTTGAATCCAAGATGTTTGGAAGGAAAAAGTTTATATCAGGTTGCAACTTAAAAATGTAGAAGTAAAGATGTGCTTAAAAATCTATTAAAAAAGGTTGTTTCAATATTGGAAAACCTCTTAATTGATTATCTCAACATCAAGATGTATGAACATGGAAAAAAAAAAAAAGATTTGAGTCTCAAAGGTAGTGCATATTGCAACACATCATCTTGACCCTCCTTTTTTAAGATTTTCATATGTTTATAGATCTACTTGATTTTAACCATTTTTGGAGTTTAAAATTTTATAATTAGATATAAAAATAGATTTTAAGATAATCGTAAAAACGTTTTACACCAAAATTACATGTTATGATAAAATTTGGAGGTGCAACTTAATTGGATTGTTTAAGATTGCAACCTTATAGAAACCATAACCTTTGTGGAATCAATCAACATGAATTTAAAAACTGTGCATACTCATCAACATCTCACCGCGGATCCCCTCTATTCCCGTGACTTTCAATCGATACACAGAGCCTAACTCTCTATATCTCAAGGTTTTACGATAGGAGATGAGAAGATAATAACAATAGTAATTTATACTTTTAATCGATACATATAGAACTTAACTCTTTGAGTCTCAAGGTTTTACGATAGGAGGGGAGAAACTAATGATAATAGTAATATAAGGGGAGGTATTTTGTTTTGAAAAAGGTTTCTATGCTTCCCCTACAGCATAGAAGTTCTATCCTCCCCCTACCATCCAGCTGTCCAATTTTGATTAAGAGAGCTACTCACCGTTTCATCTTAGATTCGACGTCTCAAAGTATTTTATTTTTAATATTTTATATACAAATTCTATAAATATAAATTTGGTATGTGCCATTTTCTCATTGAGGAGCGCCTATAAAAAATATTAACAATAATATTTTGATAAAATATAATGACCAAAATACCCCTTGAATGTTTCAGGGTTATTTTGGTTATTTTATTTTATTGAAAATATTGTTTTTTATATCTTTTTCTCTAGTGCGAGTTTAATAGAGGAATGGACGTCCAAAATTTGGTATCAAAATAATTTATATAAAAAAATTAAAAATAAAATAGTATAGAGACGTGACATTGTGATTGGGACAATCTTCGCTCTCCATTCAGGATGGACGGTTGGATAAGGGGGAGGATAGAACTTCTATGTTGTTGGGGAAGCATAGAAAGTTTGCTCTTTTGTTTTTTTTTTCTTACTACAATCACCCAATTTTTTTTTTATCTTTATGATCGACCAAGTATTGGTGTGTAGGCAGTTTGCCCCTTTTTTTTTTTTAACGAAGCCTTCCAAAATTTTTTCTCTCATCGTCCAAAAATTGGGTGTACAAGATATAGGTATTGTGCCTAATTTAACTCATACATATCCTGTGTTCCCTATACAGTAAACAAAGTGGATCACTTGTTTTCTATTTTGTACTTTTTTAAGAGCTAAAATCTATTAGGAAAACTTTCTACTATATTAATCATTATCTTTCTCTATTTTGATATGGAGGGGCTGCTCCTCCCTCTCAATCTCTAATTTTTTTCACAAAAAATCAGAATATTATTATTATTATTTTTTGGTGGACAATTTGGCTGGCATTAAGAGCAATTGATTAGTTTGATTTTATTCAACCATCTATTTACTTGTCTATTTTCTACTTGATTTGAGAGAAGCCCAATTTGAGTTGCATTAATATTTTCACATTGGAATATATTTGCTTATAATACTTGGTAGTACTCTCACTAAGATTGCTCGTTTATACTGATGATATTGCTCACACATACTTGTTGTTGTTCATGCACCCCAAATAAATAAGATAAGGGGGAATTTTATATTATCTTTGATAATTGTAGTACGTACTTTTAGAGAGGAAGATTGCATATTGCATATATTTTTTAAGGCATCACTTTATAACTGATATTATTTTATAAAATAATTGTAGTTTTCTTTGTACAAGTATTGACCACATATTAAAATTTTTAGTGCCTTGTTTAGCTTCTTTAGAACTTAGAAAGTATTAGGTTGCTCACACAAAACTTAGTAAATGACCAGTAGAATTGTAATGGCTGAACTTTCTAAAGTTGAAAAATTGAATAGTAACAATTTTGGGATGTGGAAGAAGAAGATGAAATATCTCATCATCCAAGATAGAATCATATATGTATTAAAAGATGATCCACCAGTAGTTGGCGATAAACCAACAAAAGAAGAAAGAAAAAAGTTAGAAGAATTTAAAATATATAAAAATAAAGTAGAAAATCAATTGGGTAGGAGCATCAAAATGCTTAGAGCTGATAGGGGAGGTGAATACACATTCGAAGCTTTCAATACTTATAGCCAAGAATAGAAAATTAAAAGACACACCGCTGTACCTTATACGTCACATCAAAATAGAATGGTTGAAAGACATAATAGAACTCTCTTAGAAATGACTAGATCCATGATGACTCATGCTAGTCTACCCAAGACCTTTTGGGGAGAAGTGGGGGTTCCAACTAAATCAATAGATTCTACCCCTTATGAACTATAGACAGGTAGAAAACATGATCTAACCAACGTAAAGAAGTGGGGGTTAACTGCCCATATCCTAATTCCATATCAGCATAGAAATAAGTTAGAAAACAAAACTCTAGTTTGTAATTTTATAAGATATCCCGAAGGTTCAAAGGGATATTGATTTTAAGATAAGGGACTCATTGAAAACAGAGACGTTGAGTTCTTAAAATATTTTATTGAAGAAAATATATATGTAGTAGATAATGATAATCCCTACAGTGGATATGGATAACCCTGATCAACATGATGATGTTGAAGTACCCACACATCTAATGTTAAGTAGTCAAAAGCAGTCTAGAGCTCCTCCATCATACCTTGATGATTTTTATGTCTATATGAGTAAAGAGACAAACAACTTTATAGACCTAGATGAAATCCATGACTCTTTTGACTTCACTGATGCTATGAAATCACAAGAATATCAAGAATGTCTTAATGTCATGAGAGAAGAATTAGATTCTATTGAGAAAAATAAGGTTTGAGATCTATGTAATTTACTACAGAGAGAAAATCTATAGGTTCTAAATGAGTACTTAACAAGAAGTTAAAATCTGATGGATCAATTGATAAATTTAAATCTAGGTTAGTAATAAAGGGTTTTACCCAAAGAAAGGGAGTCGACTACGTCGACATTTATTCCCCAGTTGAAACATTTATATCCATTAGAATAATTTTGACAATCGTTGCATATTATGACATATAACTTTACCAAATGGATATAAAGACTACATTATTGAATGGTGAGCTAAATTAAACCATCTACATGAAGCAACCTGAGGGCTTCATAATTAAAAGTCAAGAAAATAAAGTATACAAATTACATAAGTATTTATAGGTTTAAAAAAATCTTCAAGACAATGATACTTAACATTTCATGATGTCATCCTACAGATGGGATATGAAGTAAATAGATTGAATCATTGTCTATGTCTTGAAGAGTGGGAGTAAATTCATAATACGCTCATTGTATGTAGATGTTATTCTAACAGCTGGAAATGACTGATAAGACTAAGTCATGGATTTTTTCTCGGTTTGAGATGAAAGATACAGGAGAAGAATCTTATGTCTTAGGCATAAAAATAACTAGAGATAGAAAATAAAACATATTGTACTTGAGCCAAGACAGATAACTTGACTCTGTTCTCAAAAGATTTCAAATGGAAAAATGTAAATCATTATTTACTCTTGTTGAAAAGGAAGAAAAGTTGTCTATGAAGGATTGTGCAATGGAAGGACAATAAAACTTAACATTCCCATGCACAAGGTATTGGTAGCTTGGTATATGCAGTAAGATGTACAAGACCAGATTTGAGCTATGCCATTGGACTTGTTAATAGATATCAAAGAAATGCAGGCATAGCTCATTGGAAAACAGTAAAAAAAATTCTAAGGTACAATAAGGGAACAAAGCATCTAAAATTGTGTTTTCAAATAGATAAACTTGAAGTTATAGGATATTCAGATGCAGATTTTGCTGGGGATAAGGACGATAGTTAGTCCACCTCATGACATGTTTTCCTCGTTGGTGGGACAACTATTTTTTGGTCTAGCAAGAAACAAGGGTGTGTAGTTAAGTACACATAGGAAGCAGAAAACATTACATGTTGCACTGCATGTACTTTCGTCGTCTGGATAAAGCGTTTCATAGATGACTTGAAGCTGCAAATAATCGATGGACTGATCCAAATATTTTGTAATAATTAAACTACAATTAAATTAATTCAAAGTTAAGCAAATAGCTCCAAAGGAAGACATATAGGTGTCCAATAGCACTACATTCCAGATGTAGTTGAGAAAGGTGAAGTAATTGTTAGTTACTTGCCCTCATCAATCGTTGATCCATTAACAAAGGGTCTAAGTGCTGAACTACTATCTAAACACACTAGTTTAATGGAACTTAAAAATATTTAAGTCAGTCAATTTCATGAGTGACAAATCCGCACTAGCGTGAAAATCCTCATGATAGGCATTTGTTATGAGCAGCATGTCCGTGAAAGCGTGAGAAAAACCTCAAGACAAGATATTTTATTAAATGCCATACTAAAAAATGGGAGTATACATGTGACTTATTATTATGCTCGACCGTCATAGCCAAGTAGGAGATGTTAACACGTATGACCATGAGGCCTCACATGATTTAGCCTACAATTGTGGGCTTGGAGGAATCCCATGTTTTACTATAATTATCTATAATTATATATAATCTCTAATATTCATATGGTCCAACGTTCATATGGATGAGTTAGATGAATATCCCTGAGATCAGAGAAGACTTTTTCTCATATACCCGTTGGAGAATGATGAACGTTAGCCCATCTGTTTTCTATAAAAATGGGAAGCCAGAGAGAGAAAGACACAACAAAAAAAAGGTACAGAGCTTCCTCTGTAAATAGATGACTTTTCTTCTCTTTCTCTAAAAGACAAAAGGGGTTCCTAATCTAAAATTCGGATCTCATCTATGCCATCAATTTTCAATAACATGTGGGGATCTAAGAAGACCTAAGAAAATAGAAGATAAGTGTAAAAAGCGGGAAAAAAAATTTAAAAAATAATAATAGGTGGAGTTTTACTAGGATGACAGGGCTTACCAATACTTCCTAAAACTGATTCAGCATCGACCCATTCCCAATTTCGATTGCTAGGTTTTGAAACATTGATAGATCAAAAGAGCATCCACTTTGAATCGCAAATGCACATACAAGGACAAGCACTCAACTCAACCTAACCATATACACTTATCGCCATCCATAGCTGGAAATTGGTATTCAATTTTTTTGATGAAATTACTTATTTTTAATAAATTCAATTTTCTTATAGTGTAGCACATCGCTATATGCGCCTGATGCATTGTATACTTAGTGGAAATCATATCAGGCTGGTTAAATATCGCAATAGATGTGAAGCAAAGGCTCCCTTGTTGGGGCCCCCAAGAAAAGAGTGGTCATGGGTGAAACCAGGGTTTGAAAACTCGTCGAGTCGGACCGGACTCACCTGGTTCGACTCGGGAATCGGCATACCCCATGCCGGTTCCACTTTAATACCAGGAATCGCCCATCTTTAGATAGAACAGGGCGATTCCCAATAGTGAATCGTCGAGTCTCACCATTGAATCGCCCAAGAACACGGGCTGCAAAGTGTTCTTCATGGATTTCATCTTTTTTTGTCATTTTCTTATCATTTTTCATTTTTTTCGGCATTATAATCGAATCTTGCATGCTTTAATTCAAATTTTTCAACCATTTCAGTCAATAAAAAGTAGTAAAAATCACCTATTTTGATAAAAAAAATTTGGATCGAAGAGTGAGTTTTAGGGTTTTCGCCATTTCACTGATTTCAATGGAAAGAGGGCATCATTTTTTGTAAAATTTTAGGGTGATTGATCGTAAGAGTATTGTTCAGAAGTTTTTGTTCATAATTTGTAATTATTTTGGAGGAATACATATCAATTTTGAATTTGAAGGCACGGGTGCACGAAAAACAGGTAAGAACTGTGTTTTTTTTTTTTTTCTTCCATTCTATCAAATTCACTCAATATTTTACAAATAATGTGTTAAATTTATAGGGTTTTGATTCGTTATCATGTTGTTTATCATCACATGTATTCAATTTGATTTTATTTATTCAATTCGAGCTTGATTTTTGAGATAAAAAGACTGATGTTTGTGAAGAAAAAATGGACTGTTGTTCTTTTTTTTTTTTCCGCCATTCTATCAATTTTACTCAATATTTTGTAAAGAATGTGTTAAATTTACAGGGTTTTGAATCCTTATAGTCTTGTTTATCATCACATGTATTCAATTTGATCTGATTTATTCAATTTGAGGTTGATTTTTGAGATTGAATGACTGATGTCTGTGAAGAATTGCGTTTTTTTTTTTTCTCAATTCAATCGATTTTATTTTATTTTTTAATAATATTGTGTTAAAATTATAGGGCTTTGGTTCCTTATAGAGTTGTTTCTCAAAACATGTATTCAATTTGTTGTAATTTATTTGATTTGAGGTGGATTTTTGAGTTGGAATGACTGATGTTATGTGGGTCTGTGAAGAACTGCCTTTTTTTTTTTTTTGTTTAATGCATGATCAATTTTTTTGAAAAATCATGATTTTCCAAAAAATTGTGAAAATCGTGACCAAGTTTTGTGAGGAATTAAACATTATTTTTAATTTTTATTGTTAAATTTTTAGTTCAAAAAATTGCATGTTGATAGATTATTTATGCAAAAAAATACATGTTATTACATTTTTAATACAAAACTATATTTTTTTAATTTGTTGTTAATGCAAAAAAATACATTAACAAATACATGCTGTTAAACTGTGTTATAATTTTAATGCAGTTTTGCATTAAAAATGTATTTTTAATTTTTTAAATTTTTAATGCAAAAAATACATGTTGTTAAACTGTATTATCATGAGGAATTAAAGTGAATATCATTGTAAAAAAATCGTGGCATGTATGATAATTATATTATCTTGCATTTTTTAATTTTATTATTAAATTTTTAATGCAAAAAATATATGTTCTTGGTAATTGAGTTGTAGCCATGTTTTGAGCTCTCATATTTTATTATATTATCTTGCATATTTGTAATTGAGATGTACGACTATTTGTGATCATTTCAATTGAGTTGAGATTGTACCCACTATATCATTGTAAATTTTATTTGTGGCATTGTGAATGACTATATTATTGTAAATATTTTTTGTGTCAAATATACGTATAGTGGCATTGTGGATGACTATATTATTGTAATTTTTTTCTTGATTCTAAGTGTCACTTTTAAAGAATTTTTTTTATCTATAATGTTGCATAAATATTTTTTTTTTCTCAGTAGGAACTAATTCATGTTTGTCGAAATGAAGATTTGTGACAAGTCCATATGTATTGGCATTGTAAATTACTATACCATTGTAAATATATTTTTTATTGATACTATATCAATGTAAATTTTTTGTTCTATATGTAGTGGCTGATATAAACTATTTTTATTTATAATGTTGCATAAATAAATTATTTTTCCCAGCAGGAACTAAAATATTTTTGTCAATAGAAATATTTTGCATTAACAACAAATATAACTTCATGAACTACCCCTACATATTATCACTACACATGGTGATTATGTTTCATGTTGAACTGTCAGGTTAATTTTTAACCATTTACATATTAAAACAGTTGAACCATGGCAAGATCTGCTGAAGACCCTGCATGGCAACATGGGGTCAGACTTGATCCCAACAAGAAAGGCAAAATTATTTCTAATTACTGCCAAAGAGTGATAAATAGTGACATAGGTTCAAGCAACACTTGGCAGGGGTTAAAGGAGATATTTATGCGTGCAATAGTGTCCCTCATAATGTAAGAAAGCAAATGACGACATTTCTCAAGGCTACCAAAAGTAAAAAAATTGTAAAGCAGATGATGGATGAGGAGATAGCTAGTTTATATACATCATCAAGCGAAAATGATCCAGAAGAGCAATATAATAATGACTTGGAGATGGCCACAAGAATGAGTTTACAGGAAACATACCAGAGGGAGCGCGGGTTTAGAATGCCTGGTGGTTATGACATGGGCATGCATAGTGGGCCTAGTTAAGACATGTATGGCGGGCCCAGCTCGAGCATATATGGCAGGCCCTGCTCAAATATGTATGGAGGGGTTGGTAGCAGTATAAATCAAGAGGAATCGAATGTTGAAGAAATTGTTTTTAGCTTATCTAGGAGTGTCAGTATTGCAGGTCATGGTCGTATAGACCCCTTTCTCTCAAAGCCTAAGTCAGAACAGATGACCCTCAAAGGCATGGTGAACGGTACGAAAAACATGTTGGGTAGATATGTTGGTAAATGGTTCTATGATAAAGGGGTCCCCTTTGATGCAGCCAATAGCCCATATTTTTCACCTATAGTCAACGCAATCCAAAGAGCCAAGCCCGAGGTAAAACCCTTGAGCTTAGTGGGCCAATATTGGATGAGAAGTGGAGGAAGTTAGAAAGTGAATTGAAGAATATAAACAGAGTTGGCCAAGAACAGGCATTACTCTCATGAGTGATGATTGGTTGAATAAAATTAGCAAAAAGTTGTTTGTAAACTTCTTGGCTTATTCCCCAAAAGGTACAACTTTTTTGTCTAGCAAAGACGTATCAAGGACGAAGAAGGATACAAGCTTCTACGTACGACTATATGATCTGATAGTGGAGGAGGCGGGAGATAAGCATGTAGTCTAGTTTATTACGGACAATGCACGTGCATGTGTTTCTGCGGGCAGCAAGTTGATGGATAAGATGAAGCTTCTAGTATGGACCTCGTGTGCTGCACACAACATTGATCTTATGTTAGAGGAGATCAGTGAGATCAAAATTGTGAAGAAGACTCTACAGGAAGCGAAGTTGGTGTTAAGATTTATATATAACCACCCTAAAATTTTATTCTTGTTCAGAGAACAGTCTAAGAAAAAAGAGATAATCAGGCGTGCCATAACCCCCTTTGCGACATATTACTTGGCTGTGGACTCCATTCGAGAATCTAAAGGTGCAATAAAGAGATTCTTTACAAGTGAAAAGTGGTTAAATGGCCGCCTCTCAAAGTCCAGTACCAGGCTAAAAGTGGACGGCATAGTCTCAAATAGGAGGTTCTGGTCTCGATGTTCCAGCATCGTAGAGGCCACTGCCCCTTTGGTTACGATGTTAAGAATAGTGGATGCTGACAAGAAAGCTACCACGTGCATCCTTTATGAAGGTATTGAGAGGGCCAAATCAGCTAGTGGGGAGAAGTGTAGTTTTGCTAGTAAAGTGATCGGGATTATAAAAAGAAAGTGGAACACCAAATTTGGACGTCCAATTCATTATGCAGGTAAATATATATTTATATCATTAGAATGTTTCATTCTAAATTATTTTTTTATGAAATTTTAAATGACACTTCTCTATCTATATATTTTTTAGGTTACTACTTCAACCCAAAATTTTTCTATTTGACACCTGAACATCCTCACAAGATCATGGAAGGGGTCAGATACATTATTGTCAGGTTGGAGAGAAGCCATCGAAACCAGGTAGCGGCAATACAAGAGGTATTATTTAATATTTGGGTAAGAACTTAATGGAGTTGTTATATTTTGTGACGAATAATGCACTAAAATGAAATATTTTGTTTTAGCTTTCTATGTATAGAGATGCTATAAGATCTTTCGGAACTAGACTTGCCAGGAATTCTCAAACTAAAATGGATCCAGGTTATTCCCTAACTAATATTTTGTTCATTCATATATTTAATCTTATGAATTATTCTTGCCCTTACAATGCTTTTTGTATTTTAATCCAGCTGAATGGTAGGAGATATATGGTAGTGATGCACTTTACCTAAAGAGGATAGCAATCAAGGTGCTCTCACAAACATGTTCTGCTACTGGCTGTGAGCGAAATTGGAGTACGTTCCAATGGTTGCACACTACTAGGAAGAATCGACTCGCTTCAAAGAAGCTTCTTAAACTAGTCTACGTTCATTATAACTTAAACCTCCGAGAGCGACAAATAAGAAGGAAGCTTGAAGGCTATGGGTCGATAGACTTGGAAACAATATTTGTCACAAACACAACAGAACAATGGACAGTAGAAGAAGAGGAGTCTATGTTGCACAAGAGATCGTTCCTTGAGGCTATCGGTGAGGAAGATCTTGAGGAATGTGATGAGCAGCATGAAAGAGGAAGCAGCCCTCCAACATATCCACAATTCGTCGAAAATGTCGATGATATTGCACCTAATGAGAAAGAGTGGGAAGGGGGTCTAAGGAAAAATGAGAGAGATGATGATTCTAAGGCTACCCAATCCCAGCCAAATTATTCACATATCGAGTCCGAACAACAAGAGGGTAGGGATGAGCACGATAGTGTAGGTGAGCATGAAAGATGGACAAGCTACGGGGATTTTGGATTAGGACCACAACAAAATACTAACACTCAGGGATTTGGGTATAGTTAGGTGCCCACTAATTTGGATGATTCGTTTTTAGAACGAGTCAATGAATTGTCACCCGAATTCAATCAATGGCACCAGCGTGATCAAGATGAATAATGTCATTTTATTTTTAGATCGTATATTACGAATTGTATGTTTTATTGTAGTCCATGTATGATGATATACTTAATTCATGATAATTCTATGTTGATCCTTTTGTGTGATGTAAATTAAATGGTAAATAGTAACTCATGCAGGGAAAGAACATATCAATATTCACATATTCATGCAAAAAAATGAAATAATGGACTACCCTCATTTTTTATTGAATTCCTAAAAAACAACATTTATAATGAATTTTAATAAATTTTTTCAGAATTTTTTTAAGGTTTAATCCAACTGATTCAGCTGATTCCCGATCCGGAACACCGATTCGCCGATCCGGATGGGTTTTTTGATCCGGGTCACCGATCTGCATTTTAAACCACTAGGTGAAACCAATGTTTAAAAAAATGTTGGCCCAATATGGAATCGAACAATCCGAATCGGGTATCGTCCAGTTGGAGAATTTCAATAAATCGGCTTGCTTTAAAATCGAAAAAAAATCGTTTTTATTTTAAAAAGTAGAATGAAAAAATCAGATCAAAAATATGGGTCGGCAAAAATACTTCATGTAAAGATATCGCCAATATATCGGTCTAAGCTAAAAAAATCGGAGTAAAAAAGTCGGATAAGTTAACAAAGATCACAACTAA
>NW_006500347.1:1113221-1128971 GCF_000471905.2 Amborella trichopoda
TTCAACAAATATCAAATCGACTTAAATATCGATATACCCAAAAAAAAGGACCTTTTTTTTTTTTTTTTTACAAATATCAAATCTATTTAAATATCAACATACCAAACATACACCATATAAATCTTCACATTGAATACTTCAACAAATATCAAATCCACTTAAATATCACCTTACCAAAAAAAAAAAAGGCACAACTAAATATCAACAAATATCAAATCTACTTAAATATCAACATATCCAAAATCTACTTTAAAAACCCAAATCTACTTAAATACTTTAGCAAATATCAATATACCCAAAAAAATGCATAATTTTTTTTATTATCATTAAATGCATTAATTATGATTAAGTCACTTATAACTATGATTAATATAAATGTTACTTTATACTTTATATAGTTGTTTTCATTGAAAACTGCTTCTTCAAAACCATTTGTGAGCTTGAAGACTTTTGAGAAATAGATGGAGCAAGGCTTTGGAAGACCTAAGAACAGGAAGAAGCTCGATAGAGCTCTCTTCTCCCCTAATCTCATTGATAAGGAAGCTTGATAGAACAACTAGGTCTTTGGAAGACCTGCGTTTCATTGAAAACAGGGTATGCCTCTTCGAGATTGGGAATGGGGTTTTTGCTTTGTGAGTTTGGAAAAAGCTCAAAATTGGGGTGGGGGTTTTCTCTGTTGGAGAGAAATCAAATGGGGTTCTTAGGGATCGGGGTTTTCAGGAGTATGAAGATTATGAAATTTGCATGAACATGAATATTAGGTTTGTTGATGGAAATAATATATTTTTTCAGGAACATGAAGATTATGAAATTTGTAGGAATAGGGGTTTTTTTTGTTAAAGATATTTTTTTTATGGAAATAATACGTTTTTTTAGAAATTACACATATCAGGATTTTTTTTTTAAAAAAAAAAATTTAAGTAAAAATGCTTTTTTTTCGGCCCATTTAATTTGTTCTCTAAAAAACCTCATTTTTCATGTTTTAATAAAAAAACGTGATTTTTTGACGAACTTTTCAAAAAAACGTCGTTTTAAACGTTTTTTTTTTAAAAAAACGCCGATATTTTAAAAAATCGGCGATTAGTCACCGATTTGCTAACTATGGTCCAGACGGGGGCGATTTGGATCAAGTATCGTCTAGACCGTCCCAGATCTACTTAAAAAAGGGGATCCGAGCACTTTCTACACTTAGTCGTTGTGTTGACGTCATGTTTTAGAGTGAATCTCGGTGATGGCGTTAGAATTCGAAGCAATGTTCTCAAAATCAAACCGGAACGGTTAACCAGTTTTGGGGCTTGGAGCAGTTTGAACCAGAACAGGACTAATCAGGGCAGTTAACCGTTTTAATCGGTCAAGTAGTTTTTTTTAAAAAAAAAAGGTAAAAAAGGTCCAAAAAAATTTTAAAAAAATTGAAAAAAACATAGAAAAACTTCAATTAAGTCTATACTATTATATTACAAACATTTATCTTACAAAAAAAATTGAAACAACTTTTTATATAAATTAATATTTGAATACTATGAAGATATGCAAGACAATTTAGAATTTGACATTAATGCCATGAATGAAGTTACAAAGTCCAACTAACAATGTTAATAGAAATGAGAGCGGCGAGGGGGATCATGATATTGTTGTACTTCACTATCAGGATTTACGGGGCAAAAAATATGAGTAAGGCTTGGTGGAGTCTGTAATGCCACAGTTGTGCCCCCTCGCCAGTCAGGAATATTTCTTGTGCTACCCCCTTGGCTAAAGTCTCCTAGACTCGTCCAGCCTTCATGCTCTCCCCCACCCTGTTCTGTATTACCCCCACCCTGTTCTGTGTTACCCACACTCTGTTCTGTGTTACCCCTACCCTGTTCTGTGTTATGGCCCTCAGCATCTTCAATATTGTCATCATCATGAATAACCAGGTTACGATTATTTTTATCAATTTCATTTCTCATTCAATAAACCCTAAAATCCCGAATATCTCTAAAATCCCCAAAATCAACCTCCAAATTTTTGTTTTGTTCTAAAATTCGTTCATTTATTTTACGCAATCAATAATCTCACACAAATATTGCTTATATATAACATTAAAAACAATCCTTACAAAAACATATCAATTTTATTTTTCATTCAATAAACCCTAAAATCCCCAAAATTGACCTAAAATTTTTTGTTTTTGTTCTAAAATTCGTTCATTTATGTTATGCAATCAATAATCTCACACAAATATTGTGTATATATATTCTCATATTCATCGCAAAAAATATATTTTTATAAATACATATATTATATAACATTAAAAACAAAAAAACCTAAATTCCTAAAATCGTGCTCCAAAAAATCCTAAATTCCTAAAATCGAGCTCCAAAAAACCCTAAATTCTTAAAATCGAGCTCCAATTTTTTTTTTTTTTTCAAAAATCGTTCTTTTATTTATTGCAATAAATAATACTAGTCAAATATTGTCTGAAAAATCCGAAAAACTCTGTAAAATTAAGAAAAAAAATTAAAAAAATTGGGGTTCGAGCATACGTGGTCTACTTCAATCTCAAAATCGAGCCCCAAATCTCTCCATTTCAATGAAACCAGGAGTCTTGCAATATATGAATCTCTGTGATCATTAAAATCCCCAACTTTTTATAAAAAAAACTGAAAAAACCAGGCCAAAATCAAATTAATGGTGGATTTTTCATAAAAAACTGAAGAACACAAAAAAACACACCAAAAATTCGCCAAAATCGATCTAATCTTGGAGTTTTTGATTCAATATTGATGGATTTATAGAGGATTTGAAGGTATAGAACAACAATTGACCAAAAAAAAACAAAAATATGGGAGGAAAAAGCATAAAAAAGCTGCAAAAAATGGCCGATCATGGGTTCTGCCCAAATCACGGGCACTGTTACAAATAACGGCCGTCATTTTATGTGGCGTCGTTATTTTGTTATATCGCCCGATATAACGCCAAACCGGACCGGTTTTGTCAAAAAGTCGTCGGTTCAAGGCCAACTGGAATCGCCATCCCACTGAAAGCGAGCTAACCGGCCTGTTCTTGTTTTGACGGCCGGTTTTTCGAACACTCATTGGAGTGAATTGATATGGTGACATCATTTTTTAAATGTTTTTTTTTTAAGTTTTTTTAATTTTTGAATTTTAAATTTTAATTTTTTTATTTTTGAAATGTTTTTAATTTTTGAAAAGTTTTATTTTTAATTTTTGAAAAGTTTTATTTTTACTTTTTGAAACGTTTTAAATTTTTAAATTTTTGAAACGTTTTGAAAATTTTTAAATTTTGAAACGTTTTGAATTGTTTTGAAACGTCTTTAATTTTTGAAAATTTTAATTTTTTTTTAAAATTTTTGAATTTTAAAAATTTTAAATCTTTTGAAATTTTATGAATTTTTTTTGAAAATTTTTAAATTTGAAATATTTTGAAAATTTTAATTTTTGAATTGCGAATTTTTATTTTTAATTTTCTAGAGTTTTTTAGTTTTTGAATAAATTTAAATTTTTGAAAAAAATTTAATATTTGATAATTTAAAGATTTTTAAATTTTTTTAGTTTTTAGTTTTGGTTTTTGAGTTCTGAAATTTTTTTTGATTTTTAGTTTTTGAAACTTTTTAAATTTTTTATTTTTGAAATGTTTTTAATATTCGAAACGTTAGAATTAACTTCTGGAAGGTTTCCTCTTAATTACATTTTTATGTCTTCAATGTTGCTTTATAAGGGGGCATCGGCATGTGCACGACCGACGCACGTCCTTGCTCGCGAGGGCCTTGCGCATTTTGTAGACCTTAGAGCTCTTTAGATTTCCTGATATGGGATAATTGACTGCACGGTTCCATTACAATTTGCATTATATTCAAAAATACTTTTTAGGATAATTTTTTTTAATGTCATAACATTAAAATTATAGGGAGTTTTATTTTTGTTTTTAATCATATATGATATGTAAGTGTTTTCTAATAATTTTTTAATCATGTTTATTATGAAATTATAATTAATAATTATACATTGATAATCAAATTTTGTACTTTATTTATTAATTTATTTATATTATAAATTATGTAATATATTTTTATTAGATATTTTAGATTTGATCTTATTTGTATAGTAAAATAATTATAAAATATAAACCAACAATTATAATTTTAGTATGTAATAATATAGTTAGTTAGATTCTGATAATTTTGGATGAGTAAAACGAATTAATAAATTACTAGTACTTTGATGTGATACTAATTTCATTTTATATGAAAAATTAATTTTTTTAATCTTATAATATGGAAGTCTTTTCTAATATATTTAAGTTATTTTTATGCAATGTTATAATATTATATCATAATTAATAATTATACAAACGGTAGGGTGAAATTAACATGGAAGTATCATATACTTTGCACAATACTATGATAAATGATGTGTAATTTAAATTTTTTCTTTTTATTTTGTTTTGCTAAATTTTGACATTTTTAGTTTCTATTTTTAGGTGAAAAATATTTTCTTGAAAAGAAGTAGAACTCATCATTATCATAGTTTTTTTTCATGGGTTGGTTACATGAATCTTGGTTCGCCATTATGTTCTATTAAAGGTATGTCATTATGTTTTATTAAAAATCATACTCTCAGTTAGGTCATCAGTCTTTATATCTTTTCTCACTACTTCCAGCCATGTCCTTTTAGGCATATCCCTTCGTTCTTTTTTAGCTTTTCACTTGAACTAACTTGCACCTCTTAACAAGTGTTGTACTGAGTTTGCGTCACACATAGCCAACCCACCTAAGTCCATTGTCTCTCATCTTATTGCCTATTATGGCGCCACACCTAAATTTTTCTGAATGAATTCATTTGAAATTAGGTTATATTGAAATTTATAAGGGAATTTATATTTATTTTTATCGTATGATATGGAAGTGTTTTTAAATATTTTTTGAATCATACTTGTTATAATATTGTAAATAATAATTATACATTGATAATCAAGTCTTGTATTTTATTTATTAATTTATTTGTCTCATAAAGTATATAATGTATTATTTTTGTTACAGCAGTAAATTAATTTATTTGTTTTATTAATTTATTGTAGTCTATATATGATTAAATTCTTCATTCATGATAATTCTATTTTTTTTCTTTTGTGTGATGTAAATTTAATGGTTAACAGTAGTTCATATATAGAAAGAACATCTCAATATTCGCATATTGATACAAAAAAATCAAAGTTATTAATGTAGTATCCTCATTTATTATTGGATTCCTAAAAAAACGTTTATAATTATTTATAATTCTTTTTTTGAATTTTTTTAAGACCGAATACGATCGATTCGACCAATTCTTGATCCGAAACGCCGATTCACCGATCCATATGGGTTTTTAGGGTATCCAATCTGGGACACCGATCTGTTTTTAAACCACTAGGCGAAACAAGCGTTTGATAGAGCAATTGTAGCATCCATCTCTTTCTCATGGTTGTTTGAAAAAACATCTCTTTCTCAGGTTTGATTGAAAAAACATCTCTTTCTCATGTTTGTTTGAAAAAGCTCGTTCTTATGTTTTTGTTTGAAAAAGCTCTTTCTCATGTTTGTTTGAAAAAGCTCAAATGTTTGATAGAGCATCTTTAGCATCCATCTCTTTCTCATATTTGTTTGAAAACATCTCATATTTGTTTGAAAAAACATCTCTTTCTCAAGTTTGTGTGAAAAAGCTCTTTCTTGATAGAGCATCTAATCTCGCACTCGATCCAGAATCGGATGGTCCGCATGGATGCTATTTTTTAATTTGGTGTGACACGACTGAGCAATTTATTCTTAGGGTACTTTAGAAATTTTTATATGTGGTGCGACAGGACTTAGCAATTTATTCCAAGGGTACTTCAGAAATTTTTATCGGCATGCATGCCATTTTTTAATGCGGTGTGTGACACGAGTTAGCAATTTATTTCAAGGGTACTTTAGAAATTTTTATCAGGAGTGCAAATGCCGAGAATCGCATGCATGCCATTTTTTAATGTGGTGTGACACGAGTTAGCAATTTATTCCAAAGGTACTTTAGAAATTTACAGAAAACTCAGTAGGCCACGTGCCCCACTCAACGGTGGCAGATAAAGACATGGGCCTCCAGGTTTTACAGAAATGAAATCTTCTTAAAAAAAAAAAAAATTTAATGTGGGATAATTTCCAACTTATTAACCCGTCGTGCAAACTTATTAATTTTTTTTAATTCTTAACTTCTCAAGCAAACTTATTAACTATTAGTTCTCTTCTCGCTCAAATTTTTGTTGTGGCATCTTCTAAACCTTTATGCATAGAAATTTACCATCCATAATATTAAGACCAAACGTCCTGCTCAACGTAAATATATATGCATGTGCTTGGTCAAATAGAAGATTAATTCAACATATATATGCAAGAGCACTGCTTATTTTTTAAAGTATACTAGCAACCCAAATATTACTTAAAAATAGACTAACAATTTAAATTATATATACAAGCAATTCAAAATATACATGGAAGAGCCATCTTGTTTTTTGAATCACATATAGTATGATATTGTAATTAATAATTATACTAATTATATTGATAACCAAATCTTATATATTATTTATTAATATATCTATATTATAGACTATATAATGTATTTTTTTTTTTATGGTTGTAAATTAGATTTTTAAATTAGATGATATTATAAAATAAATTTTAAATTTGTTATTTGTATAATAAAATGATTATAAAATATAAACCAATAATTTCAATTTAAATATATAATAATATAGTTAATTAGATTATGATAATTTTGGACGAGTAAATAGAATTAGCAAATATTTAGTGTGACAGTAATTTCACTTTATATGGGTAATTGTTATTTTTAATCTTACAATATGAAAGTATTTTCTAATTTTTTAAAATTATTTTGATGTAATACTTATTATAATTAATTATTATACAAATATCCAAACAGGAAAACAACGTCTCAATATTTACCTATTTTTACAAAGTAATGAAAGTACATAATTCACCACTCCTCATTTTTTTTAGAAATCAAAAGACCATTATTTTTAGATATTTATAGTGATTATTTGAAAAGTTTTTGGGACAAAATTTACCGATTCTCCAATCAAATACATGTATGGGTGAGACTGATTCGAATCATCTATCCGCTTTTTTAAACAACACCTAGTGTTGGGAAATTCCTTTCTCAGTTTTTCCCGACTGCCGTGTAATTTTGTGAGAAACGCTTCAATCCCCTTTCACAGGTGATGTCAGAGTGGCTTCAATGAATGAAATGCGCCCTAAAGACGCTGAGAAAACACATTCCTCACCTCTCTCAACCCGAAGTGGTTTTGCAAGGAATAACTTTGGTAGATGTTCAGATACGAAAACACTCTCTCATGTGATAGAAAGATTTTATACTCCGGATACCGTCCATTTACTCCCTCAGGCAAAACCTAATTTAGAAGTAGTTTTAGGACACCAAATTTTGGGATCGTTTAATCCATGGTTAACTCAATAAAAATATATTCCAAATTGTCCTATTTATGCACTTTGAAAAAAATCTAAACATATATCACCCAATTTTTTAAGGTGAAAAACTAAGTGTTAGAAAGCTCAAAAATCAGATACTTCTTTTTTAAAATAATTATTAAGTGATTTGTAAAAATTTCACATGCAAAAAATAAAATAAAAAATCCCTTCTGACCGAGGTGGTATATGTATAATATGCTCCCACATGAGCATAATATCAGCCTCAATATTACGCTAACGATGACGTAATTTTGCATGAGGTATTTCGTATGACGTATTCTCCTGGCATCACATGCTGTTGCTTGGTGGCCTGGTAATAAAGGAATAAAGAAAAAAAGGCCCAAAGTGGATGCTCCATTTCTCTTTCATGACCCTCATTGCAATGACCGGAAGTCGGTGATCCTTGCGACATTACC
This sequence comes from Amborella trichopoda, assembly GCF_000471905.2. Next base: position 1,121,148 of record NW_006500347.1, read on the forward strand.
ATATCTATGGGAACTAACTTGTGGGCTCTACATGTCAACTTGACTATGTTTGGGTCTGGGTTTACCTGATTTTGACGCTAGGTCTTGGTGAAGGTCTAGCTTGGATCTTATCGGTCTGGTTGGGCTTTACCCAGTCGACCCTATTTGGTATGTATATCAGTTGAAGTACATATAAATGTACATTAAATTATATATTATAAAATATATAAAACAAACTGTTTATATATTTTTATTTAGGGTGTAGTTTGTATAGAGCCTAGGCTCTAAACAATTAAATTAGAGCCTATCTTCAAATCGTGTCGAGAAATGAAGTTTCAATACTAGAAATCTTTGTGATAGCGGTAAAATATACTTTTATCTTTATTTATAAAGTTTAAAGCTTCAAAAATAGCGTAGATCGACAGCTCTCAGAAAACTTGAAAAACTTGAAAATCTTGAAAATTGGCGGTCCAAGAATACGTTACAAAATACACTATTTTCAAAACTTGAAATCCATTTTTTTGTCGGGTCTATACATCTTGATGTTGAGATGATCAATCTGAGGATATTTGAGCATCAAAATAATCTCTTTTAATGAAATTTTTGTGGTAGGCTCCAATTTGATTGTTTAGAGCCTCGGCTCTATATAAACTTTTCCCTTTTATTTATAATTTTGGACCTAATTATTTAGGGTTTGGGTCTAATTGACTTCGGTCCACCTGGCTAGGGTCCAAGTCTAACCTAGATCTAGCTGGCCGGGTTCATGTCTGGTCCTCTAAGACCCAACCCAACACATACAAGCCGTAATTACACACTATGGGTCATTACAATACTCGAAATTGGGATCATTTTATCCCATGGGAGCATGCATTATTCTCTAAATGGATTGTTGGGTGTATGTGGTCATTAAATACCTTATGAGTGCTTGTAATTGAACTTTTGATATAATGGAACATGAACTCAGTGGGAGTGTGGTCCAACGTGGGTCATACTAAGCAAATGATATTTGCTGATACCGAACTGAGGTTGATATGTTAGGCCAATCGGTTAGAAAAAACCCATATTATTTAGGCATAAAGATTAAACCGATAAAGGATTATAATAGATCATCACTTACTGAAGTCGGGGTATGCCCAAAATAGTGAGTCGAGGGATTCTGTGGCGCTTGTGTGTGATAGAGGCCTTCAGAGATAACGCTAAAGCCTCATCCACGTAGCATCACACGACATGCACATATAATAACAATTTTCGAGAAAGCGAACCACCTTTCGGGGTGAAGCTTGTGCATGTGACAGAGATGACCCCTATGTACCAGAGAGTTGTGGATTGCATCATGTCTAGATGAACTTGGTACATCTTTAGGGGAGAACCTGAAATCCATAAACTGGGATTACAACCCCTTACATATTGGCTAAACTTTGGTGACCCACTAATGGGCCCTTGTATGGACTGTGGGTCATAGGCAACACTAGTTCAGTTTGATAAAGCCAGTGTGGACCGTAGTATACAGTATAAGGTTGAGTGCCCGAGTATTTATTTATTTATTCCTAGACCGTATGGATCATTTTCCCATAAAAAATATTTAATTGTGTTTATTGTGATGTTCTATTATTTTTGAATTGTTATTTGAATTTTTTTGGATCTCTGACTATTTTATTTATAAAATTTGGAATTATAAAAATAGAGATATCGATTTAAATATTCAAATAAATTCTAAAAATATTTATTTGATTTTAAAATTATTTAAAGTTGCGTAGGGGCCCATTTATGCACATGGGCCCACCATGGCAAGTTGGTGCGGTCCATGAGATACCCTCATGGGTGGCACGCCCCACTTCTTGGATCTTTCCATTTTATTATGATGAAGTTATGTGGCTTGAAGCCCAAAATATTAAGCGTTTTGGAAAGATTGGATTTTTTAGGAAGTTTTGAAACATAATAAGGAATGTGTGAAGAGGCTTGTGTATGAGTATGAAAAGCACAATTTTATAATTGATATTTTTTTATTATTTTAATTAGCGAGAATTGGTTTAAGAAATATGGGATAAAAGTTCTAGTACCTTCCATATGATTTTGATGAGCTATCTGTAGAAAGGACGGCTCATATATCTCCCCCCATAAGTCACCCAAGATCAATTATGCATATCCAATCTCATATGAAGAGGCAACCATGGAAAACCCCAAGAAACCTTAAAACCCCTTGAAGCACTATAAAAAGGGACGGACCCTACCCAATATTCTCTGCACACCAAAATTCTCTCTCTCTTTCTCTCTCTCACTTATGAAAATAGGGGGCACGCCCCACTTAAAAAGAAAGTCTCGCTCTCTCATAGAAACTCTGTCTCTCTCTCTCCCCTATGGTAAGGAAGGGGCAACATGCCCCACTCATGGTGTTTTGATCTCATCCTTCCATCTTGTTGAGTTATGGCTAAAGGGTTTAAGGCATAGAAAGGGGATGCTACCTCTCTCAACTAGGTTATCAAGGGGTTTTACCTAAGTTTGAGATTTGTGATCGAAATGAGTTCTTGTTCCATTGGAGGGTTTGGCCTAAACATGCTTTTTCAATATTGAGATTAAAGGTTGACTATTGTTCTCACGTCATTGGAAGGTGGTCACTCGGTGTGGGGTGTAAGATGCCCAATTGACGTAATCTCTGACATTCTCTTTATTGTTTTTTGCCATATTTACTTCTTGTATCTTTTATTATTCTCAATTATAGTTTATGTCTTTATTTGGTTATTAAAAGAAAAGTTTATAGTAGCGTCAAGTTTTGATATCCTAGATTTATTCCTTTTATTTTATTTAAAGTTAACTTATTGCAAAAGGACTACTTGAGAGTGATCTAAGCTGTGAAGAAAAAGGAAAAAGAATAGAAAAAGAAAAGAACATATACTCCGGCTAGATCACACAAATTCTTCTTTTAGGGTCCGTTTGGGTATATAGAAATCTATTACGTGACAATAGATTACTAGGAAATATGACATTTATATTGTTTGGGTACACTTTAATAGTAAGTAAATGGAAAGACATTACCCGACTTTCTGTGAGATTTCCCCAAAAATCACTAAATCCATTACTCGTGGTGAGGGGTGAAAAATCTATTACGAGTTAACGAGAATCTTTGGAAATCGTTTTCATGAGTCTCTCTGCCATATTGAAGCTCAAAAAAACATTTCCCTCTTTCAAGTATACTATGTATTGTATAATTACTAAGGTAAATGGAAAATGAAAGTAGGGGATATGAAAAGGGGATTTGAACAGGTGTACGAGGATAATTTTCTATTGCAATCATAAAAAAAAATTTCTACCTCCCTCCGCAATTTGGTTGTAGCTCTCATCTGACTCTCATATAAACACAATTTTTTTTTAATAATGGGTAAGTGAAAGTAAAGGGAAATCTAAAATTTTCTACATCTCTCTATAGTAATGGGTAAGTGAAAGTAAAGGGAAATCTAAAATTTTCTACATCCATCTATCCCCAATTTGGGTTGTAGCCTGCTATCAGCTCTCTCATATAAAAACAAAAATAAAAAAAATAATAATTGGTAATTGATGAGAAATTATACAATACAATCATAATAAAAAATTTCATACAACATAATCTTCATAAGAGATTAGTAAAAACTCAATTGAAATAAGATTCCTCTTTAGTCTCTTCGAATGCTTTAAAACTTTCTACTACAATTACCAAACCTTCTAGTTTACTAATCAAACTTCTTTCTATTTTTTAACTTGTACCATAAAGTTTACTAATCAAATTTCTTCCTATTTTTTAACATGTACCATAAAGATTTTGATTTTGGTATCATAAATTTATTGTTTATTTGAAATTATATATAGAGATACATTTGAAAGAATTCTATAAAAAATATATAAAAATAAAGCTTATCACAATAAAATCATGTTATTCCAATCATATTATTCCAATGACTTATCATGTTGAAACCAAAGTTTAATCATGCTAGTCAAATATAGCCATATTTTTCATATTTGGGTGGTAATGCATTTCTCATGTTTCCTCCATATATAGCCAAACAGTAGCAATGTATTTCCAAGTTGCATCTAAATACTACTCAAACAGTGGCAATCCATTTGCCGGTAATGTATTACGTCCGTAATATATTTCACAGACAATATATTTCCAAGTATCCAAACGGCCCCTTAGATATAATTGAAGAACGATAAAATAAACTTCAAGAAGATATGTCATTCTAACAATTTTTAAACAAAGGGTATTTTTGAAATCAGAGTTACATGCTTATAAAATCGGCTAAAAATATTTCCATTTGACTTCAAACCCCTATTCCTTCGAACGTATTGTGCAGCCATCGTGCATCGTTTCTATTGTGGTATATTACTTTTGACTTGTTTCTATTTGTCTTAATTAAACTTTTGTAATTATTTTTTCAAATAAATTTAACTAATTTTTATCTGTTACTTATTTTGTGAAATATATTGTATTTTTGATAGACAAAAATAAAACTACACTTGCTTTGATAGTTTCAATTAGCCCATCAAATTACACATCAACACGAGTCTTGAAATTGATTAAAATATAACTAGGAAAAAATATGTTACACAATGCACAAGTTAGAGCAGATGTACAAGGACAATTTTTGTAGCCATCAGCAATTTCTAGCGTATCAACAATTATAATGACTTTATTTAACAGTGGCAGAGACACAAATTATCCAATGGGCTACTCTCTAATTTTTTGGCTTGAATTTTTTGTTTTTTGTTTTTTTGGATAATCCAGTGGGAAAGACAGGTCCCGAACACATATTTTCATATTAGGAGTTAGCATTTTTTAAGGTGTCAGGGTAAGATTAAAAACCACAATGTGGTAACTAGAGGTGGTGCCACCGCGACCCAACATTTTTGGCTAGAAGTTGAATAGAAGTAAGCGAACATGTGATGTCATAGTACGTAAAAAGGAAGCGCTCCGACTTAAGATTATGCATCCCCACGCGCTTCGTACACTCATATGGGAGCAAGATAATTAAGCTGCACATGTGTAGCTCAGGCTTGTGGCTCATTAATATTTCATTGGCACTCAAAAAAAGAAATGCAAATCACTAACACTTAAAAAAAAGCGCTGATAATGATGATGACTGAAAAAAAAAAAAACAGTCATAATGATGATGACTGAAAAAAAAAACAGTCCTAAATAGAAATAAGACATTTTTTACTGTGGAAAATCAAAGACTATTACACAGAACACCATTATCACCTAGTGATATCCCACAACTAAAGATCCCTAAGAAACATAGCACCAGTTATTGACATAAACCATACTATGAGCTTCATATCCCATGCATCACCAGTCTACCTTCTACAGAAAGAGTGACCTACATGACCAGTACTTGCTGGTTGATTACACATCTAAAACCAAGCTCCTCTAGGTTGGAAGAAGCCACGCTTCCCTAGGTGGCCATTGTTCCTCTTGGGTTGCTCCGGTGGCTTAACAGCTGCAGAAGCTCTGCCTCTAGGCCTAGCAGGCCACTTCTCCTCCACAAAGAGGCCACCATATTTGTTTATCAACTCTTGGTGGTCTATAACAGGTGCCTCAGCCTTGGTCTCCACACAACTCTTCCCCCCCTATTGTTGTTATACAAGAAAGATTTTGCTCCATCCTTTGCTTCAAGTCCTCTCTCTCCCCTGTACATGAGATCTCTTAAGGGGTTCTTCTTTGCTTCCAAGGGCATTAGATAATGAGACCCTCTATCTCCTTTTCGTTTTATCTTAGTAGCAGATGGTTTTAGTTTGATGTTTAAAAAAGTTGTAAATGCAGGTCTTCTTACAGGTTTTCGAGTTTCATCATTTGGGCCTACTATTTCACATTTGCAATATGCAGATGACACCCTGATTTCTGTGATGCCAGTGAAGAGGAATTACAGAATCTGAGCACATTCCTCCTATGTTGCCAGCTAGCTTTGGGCCTCAAAGTAAATTTCCATAAGACTGCAATTGTAGGCATCTCTTGCTCTAACATCCTTTTGGATTCTCTTGCTTCAATTTTGGGTTGCTGAGTTGAGAAGTTTCCGTTAAAATATTTAGGGGTTTCTATCTCTGATCGTAAGCTCAATCGTGCAACTTGGGACACTCTTATTCACAGGTATCAAGTTAAATTTGACCTATGGAATACCAAGACTTTATCTTTTAGTGGGCATATCACTTTGGTTAAACACACCTATGCACATCTCCCTATTTATTTGATGTCAGTTCTACAAATATCTAGTGAAGTAATCAGGATTATTGAAAAATATATGTGAAATTTCATTTGGGGTAATATGAAGAATAACCACAAAAAGTTTCATTTAGTGAACTGAAACCAGGTTTGTATGCCGTCAAAGCTGGGGGTTTTGGGTATTAGAAAGCTTAAACTTGTAAACTGGACGCGTCTTTCCAAATGGTGGTGGAGAGTCTTTCAAGACTCTTCTCATCTCTGGTAGGATATGCTAATTGCTAAATATGGTTTTGATCATCGAACCCATTCGATTAAAAAAGGTAGAGGAGGCAAATTCTCCTTAAAGATTTTGAAGGATATTTATAACTGCAAAAATATTGTTTTGAGCAATATCAGATGGCTTGTTGGCAATGGAGTTAACACTCTATTTTAGTTCAACAAATGGCTTGGTGATGCACCTCTCTTTTCTACTTATCCTGGCCTCTTTGCCAGAGTTGCTCAACCTGATGCAAAACTTTCAGAGTTGATTTCTCTTTCCCCCTCTAACTGTAGGGTTTGGAACATTGGATGCCGCTACAATAAGCTACTGGACATGGTTATTTTGCAGTTTCATAATCTCCTCCAACAACTTGAACAAGTTTATATATCAACATTATTAACCATCTTTCTGTCATTAGATTACCAAAAATAGGGGTTGTGATTTGGAAAATTTTCAGAAGTGCAATCATATGGCAGATTTGGTTAGAACGTAACAGGAGAACCTTTGATGGGGTGTCTCAGAGTATTGAAAGGATAAAATATCTCATTTTACAATCTCTTTGGAATTAGTTTTCCTCCACGCCTGAAGGACGAGGTGCTCTTCAGACTGATATTTATATGAATCTGAAATTTTCGGCTCATTCATCTTCTCACTCTAGCCGTCCCCTACGAACTTGGACTGCACCTCTAAAAGCTTGCCTCAAACTTAATTTTGATGGCAGCTCATGTAGAAATCCAGGGCATGCAGGTGTTGGTGGGCTTCTACGCAACAATTTGGGATTGGTTCTTTTTTCTTACTCGGGTCTTTGTGGGTCTATAACAGCCAATCATGCCGAATTGACTGCTCTCGTCAAGGCCTTCATATTATCATCGACAGGGGTTTCATTGGTGATATTATAATTGAAGAGGATTCCCTGAATGCTATCAAGTGGTGTAAAAAAGAGCAAAGGATCCCCTGGTCCCTATTTACTCTTTGGTTAAGAATTTAAAACCTATGTGCCTCGCCTAATTTGAGGATAAGCTTCGACCACACCATACGTGAAGCCAATATTGTCACTGATGGGCTAGCTAAACATGGTGTTTCTCTTCCCTTTTTGCAAGTTTCTAACGATTTGATCCAATCTTTGTAATCTCATGCTCTTGAAGCATTGCTTTAATATAAGTTCATAACATTTGTCAAAAAAAGGTTGCATCCTTATATAAAATTTTTCTTTTTAATAATTATATATAGTAATATGTTGAATCTTACTTTGAAAATTCGAATGGTACACACTAGATAGTGTGCATGCTTGCAGTTCATCGCGATAGGGGCTCGATTCTTCCCAACAAACATCACCCTTTTTTAAACCTAATTTAAAGCCTTATCGTTTTTTATTTTTATTTTTTTTCAGAAGAGAAAA
>NW_006500347.1:1164275-1178300 GCF_000471905.2 Amborella trichopoda
AAAAGGTAAAAGAAGTACTCCTATACTCCCCTAACTTTTTAGGGTTTTCTAACTCACAATAAACCTAACTAGTTTTAAAAGTATAATNTTGAGGCGATAAAATTGTAGATTTAATTTTTTCTAACCCCGTGAGCTAATTAAAACCTATTTTTTGAAGCCAAACAAGTTTAAAAAGACGTACCTTTTTTAAAGGTCATCCTTCCAAACTTATAGAGAGAGAGAGAACGGATTCATGGACGTGAGAGGCTACTGGGAGAGAGAGAGAGAGAGAGAGAAAGAGAGAGAGGGGTATTTGAAGAAACATGGGAGGAGAAAGAGATGCGGGAAGAGAGAGAAAGAGAGAAGGCATATATAAGTAAAAAGAGAGAAAATATTGAGTTTAGAAAGAGCATGTCTTTCTCACATTTGTTTAGGTTAAAAAATAGGTCTAAAATGGCCAAGGGGAAGAAACCTTTTGAAACCTTAGGCTTATCAAGAAATGAAACTTAAAAATAGGGGATACAGAGATATTTTCCCTAAACTTTATTTTCATCTATAATTATAAAATTTATAGCTTCAAAGATAGTGTAGATCGAGCAGATCTATGAAAACTTAAAAACTCTTGAAACTTCACCGTCTAGAAAATGCATTACAAGATGCACTACTTCCAATACTAGAAATTCATTTTTCTCATGTCCATACATCTTGAGGTCGAGATGATCGATTTGAGGATATTTGGGCATTGAAGCAAATCCCTGTAGTGAATTTTTGAGGTGTGCCTAATTGGAATGTTTAGCGCATCAACTTTTTATAAACATTTTCATATATATGATAAAAACCAAAGTTTGGATAAAATAAAATGGAAAGAAGATTTATACGGTTCAGTAAATTGCTACATCATAGAACACTCTTTTACTCATCAGAAAAATACCATAGAAGCATATAAAGAATACAAGGGTTCAGTGATTCAAAACGTAAACCGCCAGATGCCTAAGCGGTCACCTAAACGGTCCAGAAGACCTATGCGCATCGCCCAGGCCTAGGCGGTACGAAACCCACCTAGGCAGGTCCCCAAATATAAAGAATTTGGAGTTGTATTGATTTTTAAAAAAAATATAAAGGATTTGAAGGTTTAGGTTCATTTCAAACCTAAACCCACAATAACCCATTTTAGAGAGAAAAACTCAAGAAAACTAAAATTTGTGATTTTCATTATATCAAAGTGCTGCTCAAAGTTATGGAAAACAAATCCAAACATTATCCAGCTAGATTTGAATCAGCTTTGGAGATTTATAATCTTATTAGAGAGTGTGTTTTATTATTTTAGCACCAAAAAACATCTCAAAGGTGAAAGTTTAGAGTTTAAACAATCACAGTAAGTACAAAAAATTATTTTTTAGATTGCTTGTTTTATTTTGAGATGTCTTTTTCAAGATCTAATCAAAATGGAGATCCGAGTTGAAAATATGGATATAACCCAAATCTAAAAGACAAAAATTCCATTAGATGCAATTTTGTGAAAAAAAATATGAAAGGGGAAATAAACTGTTTTAAGAAATATATTGCTGGTATTAAGGGGGATGTTGCCTCTGGTAAAAATGTTCATGAAGCTATCAAATATGAGATTAAGCAATATGTGAGCTTTGTAAAACAAAACCAGAAACAAAATCCTTGTCATTTGTATAGATCTATTTCTGCTATTTCTAAAAGAAGTGATCCGGGTTAGAAATATGGTTATAACCCAAAACCAAACAATAAAAATTGTATAAGGTGTAACTTTTGTGAAAAATATATCAATGGGGATATTAACCGATTCAATAAATATATGGTTGGTATTAAAGAGAAGGTTGCTTATTGTAAAAAAGTTATTGAAGCTATTCGAGATGAGATTAAACAATTTATGAATTTAAAAGAACCAGAAAATGATGAAAATAAGCCTTATTCTACATAAAGAGGTTCTTTTGGAAGTAGTGATCCGGGTCGGAAGTATGGTTATAACCCGAATCCAAATGACAAAAATCGTATTAAATGTAATTATTGTGGAAATGATACTAATTGGGGTATTTACCGATCTAAAAAACACCTTGTCGGTATTAAGAAAGATGTTGTCTCGTGTAAAAAAGTTCATGAGGCTACCAGGGAGGAAAATATACAATATTTGAGTTCAGAGAAACACAAAAAGATAAAAAATGGTAGAGCAGCCAAGACTCTTATGGCATCATATGCACATACAAGTAAGAGAGAGGTAAAAGAGGAGGAGAAAGAGGTAGATTAAGAAGAAACAGAGGAAGACGAGCATTATATTGAAGAGTGAGATGACTCTGACGATGGTCTCGATTCTAATGCATATAATGAAGTTGATCCTAATCTTTTTGATGATGACTGAAGACTCTTGGTGTTGAATGTTGATTGTTGACTGTTGTGTTGGGTGTTGACTATTGTGTCTGTATATTTTCTGAATTTCTGTATATTTTCTTTTTCTTATTTTTAGTTTCTACTTTCTAGTTTCTAGTTCTACTATCTAACTTTTATGTATACAGTCTACAATGTATCAGACTATCAGTGTATGCTTGTATGATTTTACTGTTTTAACATTGTATGAATATGGATTATGGTCTTATGGATTATTAAAATAGTGGGATTATGATCTTCTTCTTCTTCTTCTTCCCTTTTTTTTTTTTTTTTTTTTTTTTAACTGGATCATCCAGATTATGGGCGGTCGCCTAAGTGCTAGGTGGACTGGACCCCCATAGCCGCCTGGGCTCCGCCTAACACTTTTTGAAACGTTGCAAAAGTTTACAAGCTCTCCCTCACAAGCCCTAAATCATAGTTTTTCTCTCTCTAGGACACCCACCCAAAGAACTACAAAAACTCACCTTCCCCATAATTTAAATTCAAATGGGGTTAGCCCATGAGCTACCTCGTCCGGGATGTAATTAGCCAAGCTTGAGCACTATTTGTTAAACTCGATGAACCAAGCCACGCCAACCTGAACCAGCCAGTAAACATGCCAAGCTCAACCCTTTTGACATGCTAAGCCTGAGGTCTTGAGCTTGTTTAATAAACTATTTATACACTATACATTATATATTATATCATCTAATATATCAAAATAATATATTACATACTAATTAATATATGGGATTGTATACAATGAAACCATTTCCCTTTCATATATTGAGATCATAATTACTTACAATCATTCAATGTGAAATCTGATAGCTTGGATGTATCACAATGTTCAAAAAAATTTCTTTTGGACTTCGAGCTTGGTCAATAAAATAACCCCAACCACCTATTATCACATCCAATGGTCAAGATCAATTGTGACCACCTTATACCAAAAGTAAATAATCTCATTATATACTTGCCCAGAATATTTTAACCTCACCTCAAACAGGAAAGTAAAGGCATTTTATTCATGATATAAATATTTAAGTATAGAATGAAACCATTTACCTTAGGTACATGGTAGTCACATTAATCTTAACTATTAGATGTGAAATTGAGTAGCTACAATTATTCTATTGACCAACTCAAAACTTAAAAGAAATTTTCTCGAACATTGTGACACATCCAAGCCTTCAAATTTCACATCAAATGGTTGTAAATAATTATAACCACCTTGTATCACAGGTAAATGATCCCATTGTAAACCATTCCATATTTATGGAGTACATTGCCGTAGTTCATGATGTATTCTTGGCTAGGTTAAGCTTCCTAAGCTAAATTCACGCTTGGTGGCTCAGATTCGAGTCAAGTTCAAGTTTGTCTTCTATCCATGCAAGGAAATAAATATACGATATGCTCGTAACACGAACTATATAGTCCTTATTGATTGTGGACTGGTGTTATAATACTCACAAAATGATGGGGTTTCTGTGTTTCTTAAATGACGACTATTTCCAAATTTCATCACGGAGGCATGCTTTGAATTTAAATTTCATGGGTCAATAATCTCAGCCACAAAGATCACGAATCTCGAAGGAAAAAAATGTAAATAACTATGTTATATTTTATTTTTGGACCACTGACTTGATTCTTTGCAAATCATCAGACCTGCTATTCCTTTGAACTATAAAATTATGATTCAAAGCAAAAATACATCTAAAATAAGTTGCGTTTTAAATCGTAAACCATCTCTTTTAGGCCAATTTTTTGGAAGAAGACCACATTTGAATAAACCAGCATTTAAACTTTTCCCTTCACATAAAGGCAATCATCATGCTGTCTTAATCGTCCCACTAAATTGTGCAATGTCATCTAGACCAATCTAACCAGATCAGACTCTGCACTCCCCCCTCAAATATGACCGATCCACAGAAAGCGAGTACAGAAAGTGCATGCACACAGTGGGTGCATGAGAACACCATGATGTCCTGTATCAGATCTCATAATTTGGGGTAGGGCACTAGTAATATTATTTGCAACAAGTTGAGAATTCCTGAGTGCAAACTTTTGAAGTTTTGTGACAGAATGTTGAATATGAAGGGGGAATGAATTCATACCAAAGTATCTCACTGTAACTTAATGTCGCCAGTTATACTTTGCAGGTACCCCAGCTCCAGCAAATGAAAGCAATTGTTAATTAGAAACGAAATCAAAACACCTAAAAAGGCAATCACCACAATACAGTATTAAGCGAAGGGAACAAAATTCTGTTAGGTATCTTTTGGGGGGCCCTTCTTGGCAGCCTCAGCAGCTGCTTTCTCCTCTTCAATTTCTGAAACAATAGCATCAATTTCTGATTCCTCAAGTTGGCACAGTCCCTCTTTGGTCATCACTGCAATCTCTATGTTTTTACCCCCACTTTCAACAACCTGAGGATCAACATATGCCAGTCAAAAATTATGAATATTAACGTGATACGGTGCATCTTCAAATTAGTATAGCAATGGAACGAGTCAATCAGCAAAATACCAGAAGATTAATTTCAATCATGTTCAGAGACCAAGTTTGATATGAAAAATAACATACAAACCAAACATGAAAAGGAAACACAGAAATTTATAGAACCACACAAAATTTAATATCCACATAAAATGACTACTATATGCAGTGTATGTGAGAGAGAGAGGACTTATATCAGTTAAAAATGACTCACAAGCTAAATAGCACCTACTGTTTTTTCCCCCATAAATTACCTTGGCACAGGCCCATCCTGGCCCTAACGTCAAGCATGGTTACCCGGACCTCAAGCCACATTTTGTGGCCCAGACCCTAGTTTCTTAGGGCCCGTATGACCCGGCCGGGCCACCTGGCCCATTGCCACCCTTGTACCAAAAAAAAAAAACCGAAAAGAAAAAAAAAATACGTGTAGCATGTAAGGTGTCAAATAGAAGAGCCATGGCAATTGTCAAGTCCACTTCGCCCCTTTCACTCATTTAATGTTGCTAATCACTTCTCGTCTTTAATCCTCGTAGTACATCTTGTAAATGGTCATGTCACTCCTCATGAGTCATGATACCTCTAGCAACCATGAGCATCCCAGTCCATGATTTTTATAGCAACATCAAGCATAAACAGAACTAGGCTGTTCCCTAAAAGCGACATTCCGCAATGCCGCCCGGTTGCTATGATAAGTATGCAAGGGTTCTCATGCCATTTTGGATGAGCATGGGCAAAGAAGCTAGTCCAAGAGAATAGGATTCGTCTAGCCACATGGAATGTATGAACTCTATCAGATAAGAGTATAGAATTAGTGGATACAATGAAATGAATGAGCATTAACAAAACTTGTTTATTATAGAACTCAAGTGGAAAAGAGCAAAAACTAAAGAAATTGATGAATATCAACTTTGGTATATAGGAAAAGATAATAATAGCTATAATGATAGACAAAGATTTAAAGGATAAAGTAGTAGACGCTAAAAGAGTAGGTGATAGGCTCTTATTAATTAAACTTAGGAGAGAAATTAATGAACTTAGTGCTTATGCAGCACAGGTAGAATTAGATGATAGAATGAAAATGCAATTCAAGGAAAGCATGGATGGATTAGTCCAAGGAATACCAAATGGAGAGAGAACTCTTTTAGGAGGGGAATTACATGGTCAAGTAGGAAAAAATAGCAAAGAATATGAAAGTGTGCATGGTGGCTGTGGATTTGGAGAAAGAAATGAGAGAGGTTATGCTATTCTTGATTTTTCTATGGCTTACGATCAAATAATAGCAAACACCTGTTTTAAAAAGTTGAACGAAAATTTAATAACTTATAAAAGCGGATCATATAAAAATTAATAGACTTTTTTTCTAGTTAAAAAGGCAGAACAAGCATCATGCAAAGATTGTAAGTATCCAACGAGAGAGTTTGATCACGCAACATAGGTTCATGGTTATGGATGTTTGCATTAAGACATGGAAGAGGAGTGACATTAATGAGTATATAAGAACTAGGTGGTGGAACTTAAAAAGGGAGAAAAATACTTATTTAAGAATAAATTGATGAAAGACTAAAAATAAAATTTTGAGGATTGAAATTAATGTTCCGAGAAATGAGATGGGTGATTGTATTAAGAAAGTGGCAAAACAAGTTTTACGAGAACCTAGAGGGAAAAGAATTTCATATAAGTAAACTTGGTGGTAGAATAATGAGGTTCAAAAGGCTATTGGTGAAAAGCAACCATATTACAAAGCTTGGCAAGGGAATAGAAATTATTTACAAGAATATAGAAATGCCAAGAGGAATGCTAAAAAAATAATAAAGCTAGCTTATGGCATATGATGATATATACAATAAATTGGGGACAACATAAGTTAAAATGAGAAGAAGTGTAGGGACATAAATCATGTTAAATGTGTAATCAAATGCTGTTGGTGAAGATGACGAGGTCAATGAAAGCTGGAGAATCTATTTTCAGAAGTTCTTAAATGACAACTACTCTAGGAGCTCAGCGTTATGAGAAACCATTGACATAAAAGAGGCCAGAGGTCATAAATACTTTCATAGGATTAAGATATCTGAAGCACAAGAGGCTTTACGAAAGATGAAGATAGGACAGGCTTTAGGACCATAAGGTAGACTAATAGATGTTTGGAAGTGTATGGGAGAGATTGGCATTTCTGGTTGACCAAATTGTTATAACAAGATTTTAAGAATAAAGAAAATGTCAGATGAATGGAAGAAAAGTATTGTAGTACCTATTTACAAGAACAAATGGGATATACAGAAATGTACAAACTATCGAGGGATAAAACTTATGAGGCACACTCTAAACTATAAGACAGAGCGACTAAGCAATGACAAAGATATGAAACAAGCACATCAGAGAATCAGTTTGAATTTATTATAGGGAAATCAATCATTGAGACTATTTTCCTACTTAGGCAATTGATTCAGATGTTTAAGAAGAGGAGAAAAGACCTCACATGGTTATTATTGATTCAGAGAAAACACACGAAAAGGATACCTAGAGCGATATTTTGTGAGTGTTGGGAAAGGAAAGAATCTCAAAAGGATATATTTACATGGTGGGGAGCCAACTAATATGAGGAAAACTAGTAGAGAGACAAGTAAGCTATAAGTGGCAATAGGCCTACATCAGGGGTCAATGTTGAGCTCATATTGCTTTGCTTTAGTTATGGACAAGTTAACTAGGCATCTACAGGATGAGGTCCCGAGGTGTATTTTGTTTGTGAATGACATAATTTTGATTGTTGAGATTAGAAAAGACATAAACGCAAAGTTCAAAACTCTGGAGCGATGCTTTAGAATATAAAGGTTTTAAAATTAACCGGATTAAGATTAAATATATAAAATACAAGTTTAATAATAATAGAAGTAGAAATGAGGAATTAATTAAGATTGATGGCTGGAAAGTACCTAAAAGAGATTATTTTCTATATCATGGGTCAATAATCCATGAGAAAGATTGAGGAAGAGATTACTTATAGAATTAATGTTGGATGAACACCCTGGAGATGTGTTTCTGGAGCCCTATGTGATCATCTCATACTATGAAATTGAATGTGAACTTCCATAAAATACTACTACCATGCATTATGGTACAGAATGCTGGACATTAAAGAAACAACATATCTATAGAATGAGTGCAGTTGCGATGAGGATGTTGACATAGATGAGTAGCAAAAGAAGGAATGATAGAATTCAGAATAAATACATTCAAGGGAACTTAGGGATAACTCCAATAGGTGATAAAATGAAGAAAAGTAAACTTAGGTGGTGCAGTCATGTGCAGCGTCGACCTAGAATAGCATCAGTTATGAGGGGTGATTTGGTTCAAATAGAAGGCTCTAAAAGGGAAGGGGAAGGCCCCAAAGAACATTGTATATAAGTAGTAAGACAAAATATGGTGAATCGCAGAACTAGATTTGTGTAGCTAACCTTAAATAATTGGGATAAAGCTCAGACGATGATGATGATCAAGCATAAGCAACAAGTAACAATAATTACACAAACAAAAGTCCAATCATCTTTACAACATCTACTAAAGCAATGAAAAGAAACAACTTACATAAAGATATGCCTTGTCAAAAACATCTACAGAAGCAATCAAAAGAAACAACTTGCATAAAGATATGCCTAATCAAAAACTTACATAAATATATGAATGTTGTTTTATATCACTTGGAAAATTGTTTTGTGGACTCGGCATTTTTTGCCAGGACAAATAGTAATACCTTGATTTCTGAAGAAGATGCATTTCTCCATAAAAATCAATTTTTATTAAGGCATTCAACATCACCATCAAATGACAGAAAATCAGAAAATCAAATGCCAATGATAAACAATAACAAACACAGCATCCACCTGTTAAATTGAACAAAATATGTATCATTATATAACCCCCAAACAAGCGCAGCAAAATACAAGGAATACCATGAAATGCCACATGCTTGCCCAGCACATGGTATTATTAATTAGGACATGTCTATGAAATAGAGTTTCCTGACAATGTTGAAGATCAGTCATGAATTTCGCAAAAAGAAAAGTATGGTTCAACTCGAATTAATGAGTTTCTGAAGCTGATCACAATATTATCAAACAAATCTATAATACAAAGTGTTCACAATTGGTCCCTGGAAATCATGTTTCTGGTGAACAAGTGATGCAGCCCAGACATGAATGCCATTCACATATAGATGTCTTACTTCCAAAAACGTATGCAAAATATGATAAGGACTTGTTCAAAATATCAAAAGGTAAAGACAGCAGCTTACTTCAAGAAGCGCACGAATGGCCAGTTTGATAGTTGCTTGTTTTGAAGTTTCCTTGTAATTTTTCTCCAGAAACTCTCTCATTGAATTTGAGTTTCTCCCAGTTGCATTAGCTTTCCAGGCAGAAAATGTTCCTGAAGGATCTGTCTGATATAGCGAAGGAATACCAGTATGCGGGTCAAAACCCACAATTAAAGTTGAAAGTCCAAATGGTCTCACACCACCACTTTGAGTATACTTCTGCTGAAGACCGGCAATATAACGTGTTATGTGTTCAACAGTTACAGGATCCTCAACAGTAAGCCTGTGACTTTGGCATTCAATGCGTGCCCTATTGATCAAAACCCGTGCATCTGCTTTCAGTCCAGCACAGGCCAATGCAATGTGGTTATCAAGACTCACTATCTTCCGAACAGATCTGTACAAACGCAAAGCTAAAAGTCATCAGTGCACAAGACTTCTATCATTCCCTGTGCCCAAAAATAAAGATATATTGGAGTCTAGAATCGCAATTTTACTCTAAAATATTATTCAACAAGAACTCATTATGGTAGCTTCGCACATGAGAAAAGACAAGAACCACAGAACAACAAATTTGGCAGAACTCAAACATCAAACAATGTGAATTATGCACAAATCAAAAATAGTGTACACACATCCATAGGTGTGTATGCATCCACCTGCTTAACATACCTATGTACCTAGCAGTTATTTACATGCATGCCACCAATGCCCAAACCTAAGCCTAGGCATTTTAGGGGCCTGGCTGCCTAGATGGCCTCGTGCCCACGTCTAAGAACAGGGACGGGTAGGGACTATTCACATAAGAATTAAGAAATAAGTTATAATAATAAATTTATTAATTAATATCCATAAGATTTGGTTTTGGATATCAAATATTCACAAAATATCAATTTCATCCAAAGTTTATGACTATTCGCAAAATATAAGTCCAAATTGGTAAATGTTTCATCTACAAATATGTAAAAATATCAAAAAGTAAAACAAAACTAATAGGATATCAAAACATCACATATTGTTGAAAATAAGAACCAATTATTCATAAGAGAGTTCGATATAGGACCAATTTCATCTTCCAAACAAGTTAATAATCAATTAATCACAAAAAAAAAATCAATCTTTCAACTACAAATACGTAAAAACATCATAAAAGGAAACAAAAGTTAAAAAATCAAATAATTCAAAACATTATACGTTATAGTAAAAAAAATCAAAACGCTTCTTCAAGTATCATAATGGAATAATGCTCTAAAAATATCAAAATGAAAACAATGTCGGCCCAAACCTCATCTATATATCACCAAACGTCTTCACTATTGACCACTACAAGCTCCGAAAACCACCACAAAGCATTGCCTTTGATTTCGGAGGAAGTCGAAAAAATCAAAATTTATCGACCTTTCGATAAATCACAAAATCGAGGTTTTTTAGGAGTTTTTATCTCTCTAGATGGCA
Organism: Amborella trichopoda; assembly: GCF_000471905.2. Next base: position 1,174,906 of record NW_006500347.1, read on the forward strand.
CGGATTTGGTTTTGGGGGCTTAGAATGTCCCCCAAAACCATAGTTACCTGGAACGGAAAAGTGAGGAGTTCTAGGAACGGGAACGAGAACGGGAACGGGAGCGCGGAGCGAGTCTATCTCTAAGTTCACTAGACAACAAAGCGAGCATCGTACATGGTCTGGGGAAGGGAACAAGTTCCATGACTTATAAGGGGTGCAATTCTATATAGCAGGGAGTGGGTTCCATACCATAAGGGATGTGTCGTTCCTAAGATCAGGGTTTCCGGAGTTCATTAAACTTGGAGCAAGTTCGATTTTTTGGTATGCTAATAATGGGCTCTTGGGTGGATAGAGGGACTGAGCAAGAAAGCGGGGGGAACGGATAGAGGAGTGGAGTGCTATAAGTTATGCATCTTTTCTACCAACGTTGTGCTCTAATTAACCCTAATGCCCAAGAATGTGATCCCAAACATGAATATGAAGGATGTGGTTGCATTTTTTTTTTGTTTTCCCTTCTTTGATTAACTTTAGAAGATTGGTGAGAAAAGTAATTGAGTGTTTAAGATGGTGTGAGTATTTAGCATTCGGGGCTGCAGGTCCTTTAACATTATTTGGATTCATTTTCTTTACACACAAACAGTATACATGCCGCAACCAATGGCCATCCACCCACTATCACCCTTTCATATCTCACCTAAGCTGATAAACGTCCACGTAAGGATGGTACACAAACACAACATGATCAGTTCAGTATTAAAATATACAATTATGGTTTACAATGTGTAATCCATTCCGACTGTACTTGGAGACTTCTACATAATATTACATTATTTCGTTAGAAATGCACCATTAACAGCTTGTGCAACACATTAACAGATTGTGTAACACATCCTTTTACCGTAATGAAGTGTGTTGATCGTGACCCCACTTCACAATAAAATTGTAAGGCTAACTTTTCAACCTCCTTCCAATCGTGCCCCTACTCTAGTTGCCTTTCTTTAAAATTGGACAAAAATGTCATTGCAAAATGCATGCGTCGTAGAAAAATTGAGGACAATAGAATACTATACACGAATAAAAAAAACTTTATAGGTGCACCTCACTCCCATGGTATAGGATACTTGATTCTTGGTATGATGGAATCGTGGTTCCGAATGATATTGTGGCCATGATCTTGGGCATGTGGATCTGGATCCCGCTTACTAGGGACCTTGTTCCCAAATAATAGGAATCAAATTTCCATAACTCCAGATATGAGATCCGAATAAGCAAGGAAGCGCTTGAAATCGAGATCCGGTCACTTGGAGCGCGGGATCGAGATTCCAGGGCAGAAGCAAACCCCTACATGGGCGCTCCCGATAACTATGCCCAAAACCCTTTTCCCCCCTTTTGGTGGGGGGGGTGTTACTATTTTAACCATAACCGAGGGAATTTTTCCACCCTCAACAACTTGCAATGAGTCAGCACCTAGGCAGCCGCTTGGACTGTAGTGCCTTGCCGGTGCCTAGACATAAGCAGTGTAGATGCTCTATCTAGGTTCCACCTAGGCGTTTTAGGCAATTGGCCGCCTAGGCGGCTGAGCGACTGAATATTTGAACACTGCATGCCACACATCTTATGCGCTCCATCAATAAACATAACATGATTTATACCAAATGTTCCATGTTGTCATTTACACATCCAATGGTAAGGTCTGAGAAGGGGTATTTGCTTCTAAAGAGTGTGAACCATGTTTGCCTACTCCACGGAGCCACCAACAGCAGAAGCTCTTCAGAGAGAAGACCTAGCTAATTGAACATACAAAATACATGTTAGAGCAATTTTGTGACTGGACCACTAGTCCTTGGACCAAGCCGCTCCACAGGGCATCCGCATAAAACACCTTACAGTAGTTTCGCGCTCATGCCAAAAAATAGTGATTACCATATATCCGGGGCCACACCAAACACCCACAGTACAATGTTGTGGCATACATGATCCATTCAAACACACCCTTAGTGAATAACTAAATGACCTAATTTGTTTGATTCAGTGTACAAATAAGTTCAACCTGACCATGAAACATCTAGTTTCAAAGTTAACAAAAATCTACAGGGCAAAAGACATAGACATACACAAATATATGCAAATACAGATACATAACATCAGTCTTTAAAAAAGCGCAAGGAGGCACCCAAGCGACCGTGCCGGTTCGCACCGTCCAGCGCCTGGGCGGGCACCCAAAACCTGGGTGGCCCAATCCAAAAAAAAAAAGATAGAAGTCGTGAACTTTGATAATCCATAAGACCAGAATCCATATTTTCATACAACGCTAAAACAGTAAACCATACAAGCATACATTGATAGTCTAATAATAAATTGTAGATTGTACACATAAAAGTTACATAGTTGAACTAGAAACTATAAAGCAGACACTAAAAATAAGAAACATAAAATATACAGAAATTCAGAAATATACAGACTAAGACACAATAGTCAACACTCAACAGTTAACACCAAGAGTCTTCAGAAATCATCATCATCATCATCAGAAGGAATAGGGTAAGCCCCATCATATGCATAAGATTTGAGGCCATCATCATCAGAGTCATCTCCCTCTTCAATATGATGCTCGTCTTCCTCGATTTATTCTGAATTTGCATCTTCCTCCTCCTCTTCTTCTACCTCTCTCTTACTAGTATGCACAAATTAGGCCTTAGGAGTCTTGGTTACTCTACCATTGTCTATCTTTTTGTGTTTCCCTTAATTCAAATATTGTATAAACTCCTCCCTGGTAGCCTCGAGAATATTTTTACATAGGGCAACATCCCCCTTAATACCGACAAGGTGTTTTTTAATCCAGTAAATGCCCCAATTAGTATCATTTCTACAATAATTACATTTAATACGATATTTTTCATTCGGATTCAGTTTATAACCATACTTCTAACCCAAATCACCACTTCTAGAAGAACACTTTCAAGATGATCCTAGTTCGAACCTGGGCAGCCACCATCTTTTTAGTTTTTTGTCAAAAAAAAACAAGGTTATTTTTTTGTCAAAAAATAAAACAAAAGATACCTTGAAAATAAAATAAGAGTCATGACAACAAAAAAAAAAAATTATCTTCAGAAAAAAATAAATTTTTAGAAAAAAATAAAAATTACTTTGACAAAAATAAATAAAAGTTACCTTGACAAAAAATAATTTTTTGTCAAAAAAAAATAAAAGTTACCCTGACAAAAAAAACAAAAGTTATGACAAAAAAACATAGAATTCATCTAGAAAAAAAATAAAAAGTATGACAAAAAACAATAAAACTAACCTTGACAAAAAAATAATTTTTTCTCAAAAACAAAATACAACTTACCTAGACAAAAAAATAAAAGTTATGACAAAAAAAAAAAAGTTACCTAGGCAAAAAAAATACTTTTTTT
>NW_006500347.1:1183226-1198817 GCF_000471905.2 Amborella trichopoda
TCTAACCATTTCACACAATTTGGGGGGGGAAGGGGTTAGAAGACTTCGATTCCCAAAAATAATGCATCTTGTAACACAATATTTGAACCATCCCTTTTCAAGATTTTCATGTGTTTATAGATCTACTTGATTAAAACCATTTTTGGAATCTAAAATTTTAGAATTAGAGATAAAATTGGATTCTCGAGCCATCGTACGAATTTTTACACCAAAATTAGATCTTATGATAAAATTTGGTGGGGCACCTTAGTTTGGCTGTTTAAGGTTGCAACCTTATGCAAACCACACCTTTTTAATATTTTTCTACAAATCCGATTTATCTAAAATTTGGGGCATATACATCTAACCATCTCACACAAAAATAAACTATTAAAATCAAATGGCAAAAATACCCCTGAAATATTCATAGGGATCAGTTTTATTTTTAAATTGAATTATTTATTATATTTTACTTAGGTATGCCTCACTAAGACACACAAAAATTTAAGGTTAACCCGATTCGTAACCTATCAGATCATCATGACCGTCTAATGGACTTTAGACAGTGATGAGCAATGAGTGAGACTAGAGAAGTTCACTCATGAGTGTTTTTAAGTATTTTATATATATATATATATATATATATATATATATATATATGTATAGAACTTGTATTACAAATTATAATTGGAATCATTATCAAAAAATGGCAACCTACAAGGCTAGTTGCTCAATACATGCATACCCAAAATAGGGACCATATATAGGGTTGTGATGCAGTTCAAAATACTACTCTTGAGTATCTAGATAAAACAGACAAGCTTAAAGTTTACAAGAGAGATCATATATGGGTAAAATAGTCACTGAGTTTATCCTTTTGTCTTTTATTTATTTCTTAAGCCACATAAGTAGTACGTCTTTGGATTCACTTAAAGCCTTTTATAACGAATGCCCTTGATTAGATTAAATGGATGGCTATGATTAAGTCTTGTTTAGGGTTTTCTTATGTGAGGGATGTACTCAAGCATAATGAAGCATCTTGTTATCGACTTTATTCAAAACCCTCGAGCAACTAGTGCTCCTTTTATCTTTGTGTTTTGCATCTCTTTCTAATTTTGGATCTTCCCTATCTTGGTCTAAGAAGGGTGAGGACCTTAAACTTTCCCTTAACCCATCCCAAGCCCGGGTAAAGGGGGTGGGTTGTGTTAAGTAGGCAGCCAACATAATACTTCGTCAGAACTTCTCATGAATTCGGAATATAAGATGTCTCTTTTAATAGGGCAGAAAGGTGGAGCAGGAGTCATGTAGCCGACCCCAATTAGTTGGGAAAAAGCTTTGACAATGATGATGATGATGTTGGATCTTCCCTATCGTCTTCTTTGCTAAACCCTAGCTCCAAGCTACTAGGTTTGCGCTAGGTTGGCAATGGACTAGGTGTGCCCCCCCCCCCCCAATTTGGCTTGGCTCAAAAAAAAACTAGGGCCTAGACTACAAAATGTGGCCCAAGCGCCAAGCCACCAGAGCCAGAGGGCTGGCCAGGGCCAGGACCAGGACCAGGGTGGGCCTCATCCAACATGACTTGGCCCTATTTTTTCCCTTATTTTTATTTTATTTTCATTCGACTCTCTAGTAGGCTCGAACCGGATAAGTCCAAGGCCGGATCTGGGCAAGGACCCCTTTGGCCCAGTTTGGGCTAAGCTAAGCCCTAGCTGACTCTATAAACAACTGGACCGGGCTTGTGCTCGGGCTTGGGCCAGGGCTAGGTCAGCGCACGCCTGGCCTGTTGCAAGCCCTAACTTTAGAATGGATGTCAATATAATAAACAAAAGGGAAATTTATCAAAATACCAATAGGAAAGAAACTATCGAACATTTTACCCATTTGCAAACTATTCCAGCTCATAATCATGTGTTTTTCTATGGATATTTTGAAATTAAAGAAAAAGAAATAGGTAGAATGTTAAATGGTTTGTCTCTCATGGGTATTTGGAAAATTTTCCCTAAACAAAAAGATGGGATGTACAAGGCGGAAAATAAATTCTCCAGATGCTCTATCATATTTCAATGTTCAAGATGCCTATGGCGGTCCAAGACAAAATGAATTGCATGACAGGGGTAGATTCTTTAGAGAAGATCAAACAAGCATAAATACCATTTCGTTGCACGGCCCTCAGTCGGTCTTAGAAGGCTTGAAGGTTGGAGAAGTACAACAAGGCTTAGGCATTGAACACTGTTGGAGCAAGGTTTTAGGTCCATGTAAAGGAATTCTCCCCACTCTAGACAAATTTTCGAACTTGGGTGTTTTCTTCGCGTGAAACAGATTGCTAATGGAAAACTATTTACATATGCAAACAGTTCACACGAAGGAGTTTCTCAAGCCTATTGTATCCCACATTTGGTCAACATGTGCGGAAAACTTTGTGTAATCAATTTCGTACGTTTGACTGCGAGAGAGAAGAGAAGAGAGATACATGGGAGAGTGTATGGCTGGCAACTGGTCAGGCCCGACCCTAGCCTCCATAGGGCCAGCCTAAGTCATACAAGCCCGACCTAGCCCTAGGTAACTATAACAAAAGAAAAACCAAAAGAATCGAATAAGGACAAGGGGCATGGATGGACCGAACTTCACCGGCCTATCATGGCCATGGCCTAGGTCCAAATCAGCCCACCCTCGGGCCAAATTTTGTGCTCCTAGCCCTAACTTTTCAAGGTCGGTCTGGCTCAAGCCTACTGGTTCATTACTAGTTCTAGGGGAGCGTTGAGCAAGGGTTTAGAGATCAGAGAGAGAGAGAGACATTGTTTGCATGTAAGGCCCGGCCCAGCCTAGTTGTCCTGGCATTTAAAAACAAGGATCTGAGCCAAAAAAAGTGACCCGAGAGCTGGGCCGGGCTGAGCCTAGGCCAAGGTCCCTTCGGCCAAGTGGGGGCCAGCCCTATACGAACCCAGGCCCAAGCCAGCCCATTGCTAGCACTACTTATGTGAAGGTGAGAGAGAGAGGCGAGGGTCATGTTCAGGCAGACCTGTCAAATATTTGAGGGGATATTAATGTCAAAAATTGGGTCTGCTACGAATTGGTTTCACAAAAAGTTGCCACAACTATTGTGGCGAGGAGTTGTATTCATATGGAACATGCTACTCTGTGCTAAAACTTTTCATATGTGATGTGTTTTTGGGTATTTTGTGCAAACCAAACATGTGTAATGTAGGCTTCATCTGAAAACAGTTACATGGTGACTGCTTTCACACAAACCAAACACACGCTTCTGCTTTCACACAACCCAAATATACCCTTAATGAGATCCTATGTCAGAAAAGGAACGTATATTAGATGTTCGAAAGATCTTTTTCTGATTGGGTAGGTCCTTCTAGCAAACTCTTCTCCAAAACTTTTTGCCATCGAAGAAGAACCCAAATCCTATATTACTAATATGTATGAAGGGGCTTCCAAGGAATCTCAAAGACCATGCGGCCCAAAACTACTAAAAATCACATCATTTGGTACCCTCACAGTAAAGGAGTTTTAACAGTATTTGGGATCCAAACATACAGCAAAACATTGTGTCATGGGCTTTTAAAGGCGCCACCTCGTGCCTAAGCCTTTGCTCCGCTTGCCATTCTTGACATGCAGCTTACCATAGATCATATGCAACATAGGGGTTTACAAATCCCTAGAACATGTATCATGTGCCAAACCCACAAAGAAATGGTTGATCACCTCCTCCTACTTTATGATACTGTAAGGGAGGTTAAGGCACAATTTTTGGAACTCTTTGCGCTCTCTTGGATAACACTGGATACTGTAGATGCCCTATTCAAAGAATGGGTTTTCCAACCCTTTCCTTTAAGATAACAAATTCCATGGAGACTATGCATGGCTGCTATTTGTTGGACTTTGTGAACAGATAGAAACAAAAGGAAAATTGAAAGTAGTACCTCAACACCTCTAAGATCGTAGAATGTACAACAGCTCAACGCATAACATGGACACTCACCAGAAAGGAATCATGAGGTATCTCAACATCATACCTTACAAACCAGTGGCACTCCCTGATTTGAATTATAAGAACAAGACAAACTAGAACAAGCGATTGGGTACCCTCTCAAAAAGCTATCACCAGACTTAATTTTGATGGTCGCTCAACAAGAAACCCAGGCCATCCTAGTATTGGTAGAGTATTTTGAAACCATATGGGAGAGTCTACAATCACATGCTAAGGATTACTGAATCGACTGACTCCAATGAAAGTAACATCATCATATTGCTCTTATCCAAGGTGACAAGAAATCATTGGGGAGGTTGACAGCCAATGTTATCTCATGGCAAGGGAAGAAACACCGATCTTGTTGGGATGGCTCACTACTTTGAGGAATAGTTTGACAGATGTATAAGCTTACAAGCAACGTTCTAGCATAACTGGAGAGAAGTAAAAGAGAGAATCTATAGGCTAGAAATGTTTAAAACGCATTTGCCCTTATAGTTTCAGGGTTTTTATTGATCATGTTGCTCCGAGCTTTGTCTTGACAATGACAACATTTTTGTACATGTCAGTTTTTTATTTTGCAATAGAGTTAAACTATCAATCAAAAATATGCAATAGCACTACCTTCTCTCTCTATATCATACAAAACCCCACTTTCTCTCACAATCTCCCCTACCTCCTCTCTTTACATCATATAAAACCCCACTTTCTCTCACAATCTCCCCCTACCTTCTCTCTCTATATCATATAAAACCCCACTTTCTCTCACAATCTCACAACTAGCAAAGCTTGTGAGAAATTTCCTAACTGCAAATAGTTGTTTTACGTCATTCTAAACAAATCCTTGAACTTTTTTAACTGCCCAAATGATGATATTGCTATTAGCTGTCATGCATTTTACATGTTTGCATACACCCATAGGTTCCTTCAGATATTCACTATCACAATTTAGAATATTGTTGCGAGGTTCACTACTTTGATGAATGTTTTGACAGATCTATACGCTTACAAGAAACCTTTGAGCGTAACAGGAGAGAAACAAAAGAGGGAATCTATAGGCTAGAATTGTTCGCAACGCATTTTCCCTTAGGTGCGGTTTGGATACCTGGAAATATAGTCTGTGAAATATATTACGTGGGTAATACATTACCTACAAATGGATTGTCACTGTTTGAGCAGTATTTAGATGCAACTTGAGAAATACATTGCTATTGTCTGGCTATCTGAAAGAAATATCTAACATGATTAGACTTTAGTTTCAACATGATAAGTCATTGGAATAATATGATTGGAATAACATGATTTTATTGTGATAAACCTTATTTTTATTTATTTTGTATAGAAGCCTTTCAAATGCCTCTATATATAATTTCAAATAAACAATAAATTTATGATACCAAAATCAAAATCTTTATGACACAAGTTAAAAAATGGGAAGAAGTTTGATTAGTAAACTAGAAGTTTTGGTAATTGCAGTATAAAATTTTGAAGCATTGGAGGAGACTAAAGAGGTTATCTTATTTCAATTGAGCTTTTACTAATCTCTTATGAGGATTATGTTGTGTGAAATTTTTTATTATGATTGTGTTGCGTAATTTCTCATCGATTACAAATTTTTTTTTTTTTTATACGAGAGCTGATGGTGGGCTACAACCCAAATTTGGGATAGAGGGACCTAGAAAAAATTTTATTATGATTGCAGTAGAAAATTGTCCCTCATCAAAGTCTACAACTATTCAAATCAATTTAGATTTCGCCTAAGTTTCACTTACCAAATATTAAAAAATTTTGTTTTCATATGAGAGTCAGATGAGGGCAACAACCCAAATTGGGGATAGAGGGATGCAGAATTTTTTTATTATGATTGCAGTAGAAAATTGTCCTCGTACATATGTTCAAATCAATTTAGATTCCCCTTTTCATATCCCCTACTTTCACTTTCTACTTACTTTAATAATTATACAATACAACGTATACTTGAGAGAGAGAAATGTTATTTTAAGTAGGGATAGGGCAAAGAGACGCACGCGAAAGATTTCCAAAGATTATCCATCAACCTCGTAATAGATTTTTCACTCCTTACCGCGCGCAAAGGATTTTCTAAATCTCGGGTAATCTCGCGTAATGTCTTTTCATTTCCTTACTATTAAAGTGTACCCGAACAGTGTAAATGTCACATTTCTTTATAATCTATTGTCACGTAATAGATTTCCACATACCCAAATGGCCCATTATAGTTTCGATTTTTTCATACATTATGTTGTTCCGATCTTGGTTTTGACAATGACAACATTTTTGTACATGTCAATTTTTTATTTTGCAATAGAGTTAAAATATCAATTAAAAATATGCAAGAGCTCTACCTTCTCTCTAAATATATCATATAAAACCCCATTTTGTTTCCCAATCTCCCCTTACCTCCTCTCTCTATATCATATAGAACCCCACTTTGTCCCACAATCTCCCCCTACCTTCTCTGTCTATCTCATATAAACCACTATCTCTGACAATCTGACAAATAACAAAGCTTCTGAGAAATTTACTTACTGCACATAGTCGTTCTACGTCAGTCTAAACAAATCCTTGACCGTTTTGAACTGACCACATGCTGATATTCTTACTAGTTGTCATGCATTTTACATGTTTACGTTCCTTCAGATATTCACTATCACAATTTAGAGAAACAAGTTGAAGGCTATTTGTTATTCTTTGAAATTCAAGGAAATTAGAAATTTACCTCTCCTTGTTGCATTTTAGCAACATCAAACAGGTGAACCAATACATTCCTTTATTTATTTAATGTTGCAGACACCCAGTACACAATATAAAGTAGAATCTCATAGATCTCATCAAATTCCAAAGAAAAAAAAAAAACATAAGTTCCATAATCTGCAAATCCATCAAAGAACTTAATTTGATAGTGGAATCTAATCTTACACCACAAAAAATATTTAAACATCCTTTATTCATGCATAAAAAATATAATGAATTCCTAAAACTCTTACACAAACACGCATGCACTTCAAAAGGTAAAACTTCAGGAAGAAAATTACTCCCAAGTGAATACATTAGAAACAATGCACAAAAGAAGAAGGTGATGAAGAAGAAAACCATAATAATAAGAAATCTAAATCAAATCAATGAAATCCAACAATCAAGTAGAAGTCAATTGATGCATAATAAATTCCTATAGAATGACTGAAAAAATCCCCAACAATCAAGTAAAAAGCAAGAGAGAGATGAAAATCATGACAAAGCAGGGAGATTCGAAACATGGTGCAATTCAATAGGCAAAAGAAAGAAATAAACTTATACGAGCAAAGCAAAGAGAGAAAACAAGAACGAAAAAGAGATCAGATAACCTACCGAGAGTCTTGTAGCTTAGCAGTGGACTTTTTCTCGACGCCAAGGACAATGTTGTCGGTGCCCCTAACACCTACCACAGCGTTTCCCTTGCGGACAGCTTCTAGGGCATACTCCACCTGAAACAGATGCCCATCCGGGGAGAATACAGTGATCGCACGATCATATCTAGCCATACTTCCTCTTTCTTTCTCTCTCTATCACTCTCTGGAGAAATTAAAAAAAAAAAATTATTAACCCTTAAATTTCTTTTTTCAAGAAAAAAAAATACCCAATATTATTTTGTAAGGAAAAGTATACAAATAGGCATTTATCTTTTGTACAAGAAGGTCACAATCATTCTTAACCCTTAAATTTCAAAATAGGTGATTGTAAGAGTGTCAGTGAACAGGCACAAAGTTCCCAAAAAATTCTTAGACTTCATAGCTTGCCCCAATCCACCCAATTTGACACCTAATAAGTGGGAATAGGTGTGACCTTGTAATAAAAATAAATGATCTCCTTGTAGATCATCTCTATTTTTAAAATGGGATTGTACGACCATTTATCTTTGTTTCAAGGTCATAATTACTACTAGCCATTGTCAAATTGGATGGCTTGAGATATGTCACAAAGTCCAATACTTTTTCTAAAACTTCTTTTTTTTATACTTTAGTGGGGATGACGAGCCCCTACCCGTTTTTTGAAATCGTTATATATTTTTTAATGCGTTAGGTGAGAATGGAAGCCTAAATCTTAGCTGGGGCACAAGTGGTGCTACCACCAACCCAACGCAACCCAACCCCATTCTCAGTTTTTTAAAACTTTGAGTCTAATTAATGACACACTTATGGCCAACCATTTTAAAATTTGACAGACCGAATGGGTTGTGACCTACTTGTACTAGCAATACTAGTGTTATGCACGTGATCTGATATACTTATAATTGAATAATTTTTCATTTTGAAATCACATTTTCAAGAAGGCATCATTCGATTATTAATTGTTTTTAATATAATCAAAATGATTAATTATTATTTTGTTAACTATTTTTGACAAATATTATTAATTGATATAAAAAATAAAAATTCCATTATTTATCACTAGATTTATATATTTATCACATACTATTATAATAGAATAAGCAATATTTACTTGAAATATTGATAATTAATTGATTTATATAATTATCTTGAATAGTTTATTATTATTGATGAGTGATACTACCAATTAATTGAGAAAAGGCTTACATGATGACCAGGATTCGTGTAGCCGACCCCAACTGAGTTGAGAAAAAGCTTAAATGATGATGATGATGATTATATAACTATAATAAATTAGAATAAGAAAAACATACTGCACATTTATGATAGCGATAAAAGTCCGTTCCAAAAAAAAAGAAACAAACAGGTTATATGTAATAATAGTTTTACCATTAATATCAAAACGAAATTTATGTTATACATAAAAAATTCCATCAAAAATAAATAAAATCCAAAATAACTATTGAATTCATAATTTGATGGGTTAAATTAAATAAAAGAAATAAATAGTAAATACTTACATGTGAATTTACAAAAATGAGACTTAAAAAAAAAAACAAGAGTTATACTTGATGTTTCATCTACAATTCACATTAGCAAATAATAGAAATATCATAATAAATGAAAGAAAAATCCTTAATTTTTTACTATAATAATTCAAAGGAACGCCCTGAATTTTTATTAAAATTTAATAGCCTGGTAGATAGGGATCTGAGCCACCAACCCAATAAAAAAACATACACATATAATTATATTGATGATAATTTATCCCTCTCACTCAAATTACTATTCCCATTTCTAGTTGTAATGGGAAATATGTGAGTTAAGGAAAGGAATATGTGCTAATCTCACCCCTAAATCTCTGCTTCACTCACTCTTTCCTATCTCCCGCAATCCCTTTTTCCTTAAATCTTTCCCTCTCTTATTCTTGAAATTAGGTTTTGATCAATATATATAAATTTGTATCACTCTTTTATTTATAATAAGGTTAATGCTTTTTGAATATGCCTCAATGGATTAATATTGGGAAAATTATAGATACCCCTAATTTTTGGTATTGTAGAGTGCTCAAAAAACCAAAGCCCCATTTGGTTAAAATTGCAACATCTATGCTGTACTGTACTGGTTTATTCTAGTCTACCCTAACAGAAACAGTATGGAGAAAAGCCATATCCTAAATTTAGAAGGTAAAAACAATGATGAGATCTGCAGTGAATCCGGACTATTCCATCCGAGTAGATTCTGCTATTTATAGCATATGTATTTGATGCATTCGAGGAACCTTGCTCAAAGACGTAAGAAGAAAAAGGGAACCTCAGTAACCAGATAAGAATTAGGGCTTGCAATAGAAGCAGCAAGAACTAATAGAAATGCTCAACTACTATGCCACTAGCACAGAAGAAGTAATGATCAAATCTGGAAGTTACATACTGATTTGGAAAGACACTGAACCAGATCAAATCAGCTATTGAATAGCTAAGATGATGAACAATTTCCAATAGGTGTAACTTTCAGACGATGGCTTTGAAATAAGGGTTTTTATGTATGCCATCAAAAACTTTTCAGAAAATTGGAATACTCTTTCAAAAAAGAACCAAATTAAGACCAAGTGACATTTTTTAGCATTACATACAAAAAATTAAAAAAAGCAGAATCAAGCAAAGAAGCATAGAAACGAAGAACTAATATTGGACCTTCATTTCCTATTCAAACCAGACAACCGTAGTGACTTAGAATCAAGCGAAAAGACAACTCAGTCAAAACTTTTAGGCTCGTCTATACGCTCCCCAAACCATGCATTGACACTATCAAGACCGCATTTGGGTCATGGCACATTCATTGTTGGAGCAGTACCTTTGGGGGGCCATTTAATAACCCAAGTAGGTGTCCACCCACCCACAAAATGCCGCTACTTTGTGAATTGTGATTGAGATGAAAACTAACAATAACAATGGGCATCCACCTCACAAATTTGCAGCTTCTATTAGTATGCCAATCACATGTTGATCAAAACATGATTCAAACTGAGGTTCAATCTCTTAGCATTACAAGTCACAAGCATACACCAACAGAAAAGCAACATTGACAAAAAGTAGCAACCTAGAGTTAAGGGAAAGAGCAACAAACATAACAGTGATAGGTGAACATTAAGAGAAGTGAATAAGGCAACAAGGATAAGCAATCCCATGCAACAAGCAGCAAAGCTTAAGCACGACTGAGTGTGCAAGAATTGTCAATATAGGCCTGAGGATAGCAGAAAAGGAAGCTTCAAGGGTGCACATTGCACACAAGCATGCGTATAGTAGCAAAATTCAAGGGTGCACATTGCACAGAAGCATGCGTATAGTAGCGAAATTTTTGGAAGTAGCAATATTCATAGAGCATTCGGACCAATGCCAAAGAATCCAATGTCAACTCCGAAACCATCCCCAGTAACTCCTAAACAGATAACCATTCAAACCATACAACTCTCAACGCATGTGAAATAGGAGGAAATTAAAAAAAAAAAAATTTCCAGTGCACTACATTCAGAAACAGAGACAGACAATGTTAAGAATCAAACTAAAAGCTCAAAAAGCTTCATCATGAGATTTTTTTTTTTTTTTTTTTTTTTTTTTTTGATACAAAGCTAAAAGTTTCACCAACCTGAATGCCTATCAGCAGTCGGAAAGGAAAACAAGGGAAAAGAAAAACCCCATCACTCCATCATTTCCATCTCTCCCACAGCCTTAATCTTCTCTATCATATCATTTGCCTCCTCCTTCGTACACCCTTGTTTCAGAAGAACAGGAGCCTTCTCAACTATTTCCCTGGCCTCCTTTAAGCCTAAATTAGTAAAAGCCCTAACCTCCTTGATCACCTTTATCTTGGATGAAGCATCAAATTTTCCAAGCTTAACATCAAGTGCAGTCTTCTCAACCTTCTTCTCCTCCACCTTTGCAGCTGAACCAGAAGCAGCAGGACTTGAAACCATGGCATCATAAGAAAGCTCTTGAATTTTAGGTGCCCTAAGCTTCTCCCTACGATAAGGGCCAACTTGCCTGAGCTCGTCAGGAGAGAAACTAGCGATTCGATCAGCTAAACTGATGACTTTATCGGAGGGAGGAGGTCTAGGCCCAAAGGGATCGTAGAAAGGGGGAAGCTTGTATTTCTTCGGCTTTGGCTTGGAAATAGGCCCTATTGTAGAGAGAGGGGATCTCCGATGATTGGGCTTTGGCCTGGCCTCTGCTCTAGAAAATGGCGAGAGAAAGTTGCAAAGGAAACCCTAGAGTGGAGCAATTGGAGCCTCATGGTGGAGATAGGGCAAATGATTCCAATTAAAAGGGATGGGATTAGAGAGTGATGAGAAGGGATGAAATGGCATGCAAATGCAGTGGAGGAATGCCAGAGTTGGCTTGAGAACACTAAAAAGGAGGAGGAGAAGGCTAGACAAGTTAAAAAACAGCAGTCGATGCAGGGCTAGGGTTTGGCCCAACTGGTTCGAGCACACAGCGATACGGAGAAATACAAACCAGGAAAACCACGAGGAATACCCAAAGTTCGGACGAATCCGTTTTAAAAACTCGGACAGGTGCGTACCAGTCTACAACTATTAAGTATGAATATGCCGAACCGGTCACTTCATCTCTAAGGGCATGTTTGATAACCGAAAGCAAGTTCATGAACTGTAAATTGGAAGTTTCTGAATAACCGTAAATTAGGGGCCCATTTGATAACTGGAAGCAAGTTCATGAACTGTAAATTGGAAGTTCTTGAAGAACTGTAAATTAGAAGTTACTTAAGAAGCTCCTGGTTTCTGTGTTTGATAACCTCCCTGGGAAGTTAAGAAGTTCCTGGCTTCTGTGTTTGATAACCTCCTGGGAAGTTAAGAAGTTTCTGGTTTGGTCCCAACCAATTATATTCATGAACCCATAAGCACTATTCATTAAAAATAGAAAGGTAACAAAAAGAGCATGATAGCTACAGCATTCATAATTGGAGCTAAGTAAAACTGAACAAACCCAAAAATAAAAAATAAAAAAAAGGTAAGTAAGATTATTCTCAATTCCAGTAAAATTCAGCATTTTATTCTCAAACCCACATCATAGTTGTGTTTCATAGAAAAAATATATCAGAGTTCATGAACCCACATCGTAGCTGTATATCAAAGCAATTTCAAAAAAAATATAGCAAAGCAACTTCAATAAATACTTGGAACAAACGAAACCATTGAGTGAAGAACACATTCAAGACTGAAAACAAGCAAGCTAGTAAGCAATAGCAACTAAACTTCACAGGTTTTCAGAAAATCATGAATTGTGACTAATGAGAATCATGAATTGTGACTAATGAGAATCAAAAGATAACTATGGGAGAGAATCGATAATTGTGAACAAAGTACCACAATGAATTTAAGTAATCATTGGAAGCTCAAAGTACAATCTAGTAACCAAGTTCTACAACAACGAGAATGCAAAACTGTTTAGCATTTGACCACAATTCAAAGATCAAAATGAGAATGCATTGACCACAATTCAACATGCTGAACTGTTTAGCATTTAGCATACAAAAGGTTCCCAAGGATGCAAAAAAGACAATGTTGGAAATGTACATGCTCAACCAGAAATATAACCACCCTGTACTATTGAACCATAAATAAAGCATAACAAAAGAGAGCATAATATTCTCAATAACTCAGCAATAATTTTCTAAAGGGCATTGAAAAGGTTAATGGATAAATTGAATTGTCATCCAAACAACATTCGAGCAATTTCTCAAATAAGGATGTGACATGGATTAGTTAAAATGAAATACAGAAAAAAATGACAAACAACATTTTAATTAGCCATGACAGTAAAGTTGATCACTTCAGAAATCAGTGTTCAATAAGAGCACTGAAACAAAATCCTCATTTATTATGAAACCGAAACCACCTTCCAATTTCCAAATTGGACTATGACTATTCCCAGAAACTAAAGTTTCTCGACAGAAGTCCTACAAAACTAAAACCACTAACACTCATTTGATGCGAATAATCTCTGAAAAATAGCATATGGGTGTCAAATTTCTTCTCTCTCTTGGTGTCATGGCATGGACAATAGTCCCTGTGCTTGGTATCACAGCACTCGAAGAAGTTGGGGATGGTGGTCTCATAGTCTGATATGTTTGGGAATGAAGGATCAGAGTGGTGGTGTTCAAAGTCCATAAAGGGTCCAGATTGGTGAAGAGTAAGGAGATCCAACTTTACCCCATTACCAAAACAATCTGCAGTTGAATTGGAGAATGAGTTTAGGAGAAGAGAATATGGTTTTTTGTGGAGATTTGAACCAAGCAAGTAGGAGAAGAGGTAGAGGAGAGAGATACAGGAAAATATGAATTACCCAAGCTAATCAAAACTACTTTTTTGACGGACTACCCGTGGTAATCTGAAAATCTGAACCCAGTAAGTCTTTTTTTTTCTAATCCTCTTTTTCAATAAACTATTTTTGGAGTGGCTTCTCTAAATAATATTTGATTTGGAGCTCCAAAAGATTTAAATCTTTTGCATTTGTCCCAAATTGAGTTTGAGGGTTGAGCATTCTTGGAGCTCTAATTCAATTTTTTCAATTTTTTATGGGATTGTTTCCATAATAAAAACAATATAACAAATTTTAAGGTTTGCATGAACTAGGGTGATGCGAATGTAGCAATCTCACAGTGAATCAAGCTAATCAAAATTACAGCAGTCTGGAATGAAGTATACAGATTCCAACAAGAACTCAAACTATCAAATGATTGTCCATCCATATTCTTATCATGCAGACAACCAACAAGCTCTCTAATATCTTATCATGCACACAACCAACAAGCACTCTAATACGGATAGATTGTCAGGGAACTTGATGTCAAGCACTCAAAACAATCAGTTAACCCTGAATCTAGATTTACAACATAGAAAAATCACGAAATAAAGCTTTTGCATTACCTTCGAACTCGATTTACAACATAGAAAACTATTAAACCAATTTAATAAAACATTCAACATAGGAAATTATACAAAAATAAGTAGATTTAACCCTAGAAATGCTTTTATATGGTTTCCTCCAAAAACACCCTCAGAACAATGTTGTTAACAGAGAAATCCGAAATTAGCAAGACAAAAAGAAAAAAAAAATGCAAAATCAACAGAGAACTCACTGAATGGAGGTACTTGTTGAGGCTGCAAGGCCGCGAATAGTACTGGGCGAGAGGCTGTCTTT
The DNA here is from genome assembly GCF_000471905.2 of Amborella trichopoda. Next base: position 1,197,788 of record NW_006500347.1, read on the forward strand.
ACTGGGAAGAGAGAGCGAGATAACGTTCGCAGTGGAGCTGCTGTTTTGCTGAGCGGCTAATTGCGAAGACAGGGATGGTGAGCGGCTAAGTAAAGAAACCACGGGGCACAATTTTATCGGGGGAAGTTTTGATATAAACTTCGTTTTCAAGTTTCGACCTTTTCGTCGGTACTTTTTTTACATCATAAGCTGGGCCGGCACTTGCTTTACATATTATGCTCGGATAGGTAAGTTTTTTATTTACCTTATCTTTCTTTCTTTTTTTTTCCTAATTTACTTTACCGTTTTTTATCAAACACGTAAGATGATCAATAATACATAAGTACTACCTTTCAAAAAGTAACTTCTTATTATCAAACACGCTTTATAAAAGTTACTTTAGAAGTTTTTGGTTTATGATAACCTCCTTGAGAAGTTAAAAAGTTTCTGATTATATATTTCATAACCTCCTTAGAACTTAAAAAATTCCTTAGAACTTAAGAAATTCCTTGTTTATGAAGTCAAAAATACCTAATGATAATCATATAAACCAATGCCAACCCAACACTACAACATTATAATCAAAATTCTAATCATGTTTTAGCATTTCTTTATTGAACTAAAAGCCCATAGTTTCCGGGACGAAGCCATTTTCGGTTATAGAATGGTCTTATATTTGTGGGTCACAGGGGTTTTGATTAAAAAAAAAAAAAAATCAAATGACGAATAAAACTAAGTAATCCATATATTTGTACAAAGGAATAAATTCTTGTAAGAAATAAAAATTATATATATATATATTAAGCAACACAAGTACAATCAAATCGTATGAATTAAACATAGCAAATTTTTATGGACGGTCGATTGGGAGTTTAATTTAAGATACTCAAGAAATTTAATAGTAAAATCCATATCATAACAACACATTCACTCAACTGATAACAGATTTTTCTTTTACTCACCGATACCACCACTTGTGCTTGTAATCCAGAGAACCTAATCAATAGAAGAAAATCCAAGTATTAAAAAACTGTCCTCTCTCTCTCTCACT
>NW_006500347.1:1211451-1222086 GCF_000471905.2 Amborella trichopoda
ATAGATGGCTCAGATCTCTCACCCCACAAGTCACATTGATCAACGATCCATATTTAATCTCAAGAAAGAGGCAAACTATGAGAAACCTTAAAGAAATCCTAGACCTAAATTTCACTATAAATAGAGGTACTCTCCCCCCATCTCTACACATCTCTCTTTCTCTCCTATAAACTCTCTCTCTCTTCCCTAGGGGCCACGCCCCTCGCTCTCTACTCTTTAATTTTCTCTCTCTACTCTCTCTCTCTTAAAAATACCTTAGAGGGCACGCCCCAACATAGAGACTATCTATCTCTCCTAATCTAAGGGTTGGAAAAATTAGGGTTTGAGCTTAATTATTTTTGAGTTAGGGTTTTGTAGAGATTCAAGGGTGGTTATTTAGTTTGGCCGAAATTAGCTTTCCCATTTCGAGATTGAAGTTGGACCGCTGATCCCGCGCCATTGGATGTGGTGACTCGGTGTGGAGTATAAAAAGCCCGGATGAGGTAATCTCCAGCATTTTTTCTTTTAATTTTTTTTATATTATCAAGCACAGTATTATGTTGTATGAATGACATCAAGTAGTTGAAATTTATTTTATTGATGTGTCATTTATTTTTTGAATTCCTATTGTTTGTAATAAGACCATCTGTGAGTGATCTTGTTGCCAAAATTATAAGAGGTGATTATTATTAAAAAAAAAAAATTGTATTTCCCCGGCAAAAGATTACATAGGTCCTTCTTTCAAAATATGCTAGTGACAACTGTAAGAAAAATAGTATATTATATAATTTATAATGCAAAATAAATTAATAAACAAAATAAAAGACTTGGTTATCAATGTAGAAATTATTAAAATGCGTACTAATTTTCGAAATGTCCCCATTTTATGAACTCTATCTTTAAATTAATATTCCTAAAGATATGTTAAAGACCACCATGTTATAAAATAAAAAATATAATTAGACCATTTATTCCTATGTAAAAAATAATAATCTAACAATAGGTATTCATAGATGAGAGAGAGAAAAAGAAATAACATGCTCCAAGGCTATATTGTGTTACCTTTACATATCTAATTTAAGCTTTTAATAATCGTAGTTTAAATGCATGCTTGAAAAGCATGATACTTGTTGTTTTATCTTTTAATTTATTTTTTTGATAAAAAATACTTGTTGTATTACCTTTTTATTTTTATTCTTTTTTCTATTTTTCTGACAAGAACCTTTTATTTTTTATTTTTTACAAGAAATACTTGTTGTATTATCTTTTATTTTTTTGACGATAAATACTTGTTGTATTACCTTTTATTTATTTTTAACAAGAACCTTTTTTTTTTTTTTGACAATAACTTTTTGACGAGAAATGTTTATCGGATTACCTTTTTTTTTTTGTAGCCAGAACGTTTTTTTTTTGGGACAAGAAATACTTATTGTATTACCTTTTTTTCTTTATAAGAACCTTTTTTTTTTTTAGAAGAATTTCTATTAACTTTTATTTTTTGACAAAAGCCTTTCTTTTGTTGACATTGACATGTGGTTGAGGTTTTCTGGACCGTAGGATCTTAGATCCTTTTTTAACACAATGGATTACTGTGGTAGAACCTCCCATACACGTCATGCAACGGATTATGGTGGGTGATGAAATGACATCATATAGCTAGTTTATTGTGTAGAATCACAGGGCGATTTAACGTGTTCTAGCAGAATTGACACGAGCGGACCGATTCCCGTGTCGACTCGGGCGACAGACCGTTGCGACTCGTCGATTTTTTAATCACTGGCCCGTGGAATCAACACGAACAGACCGATTCTCGAGTCGGCACGAGAAAGAGTCAACACGTGCGGACCGATTCCCGTGCCGACTCAGATGAGTCCGTTGCAACTCGCCGATTTTTTAATCAATGGCCTGAATATTTGTTCCAAAAAGTTTAAAAAGGAGATTTTTGCATTTTTAGGATGCATATTTGTTTGGTTGGAGGGCAATCGATCGCCGTGAAAGTGGTTTCATACCTATACAGGTATAAAGCTTACTTCTCGTAATTTGATAGTAGATGACAAAGGTCATGAATTCATTTTCCCAACAGCGGCACATTGCACTTTTTCATATCTATAAGAGAGTTCGCTCCCGTAGGGATTTTCCCATAACCGGATAAAGTGCTTTACTAGGCATGACGAGGCTTTCCCACGGAATTACACTGGAAAGGCTGGGAAAGCACTTTCTAGTTCTCTTACCCATGAGTCAAACATGAGCAAGAGATATTCTCGCAAGAAAAAACTTTCTCAAGGACTTGTTTCCAAGAAAACAGATATCCCTTGACTAGTTTTTTACTTGAGAGGACCCAAACAAAAGAGCCCTTGCTTCTTTCCTCTCTCTTTTTTTTATTATTAATGTTAACAATAACTTTTTATTAAGTGACTACATAAGTGATTCAAAAAGTGTAAAGCATTCATCTTAAAGATGAATGCAAGTAGATGTTTTATAAAAAACAATAGAAACTAATAGTTCACATATTTTCTTACTAGAATTATTATTTATAGTTTTTAAAATTTACTTATTTTTTCATATTCATGATTTCCATGTTAGATATTACAAACAATAGAAACTAATGATCCAAATATTTTCTTACTAGAATTATTATTTATAGTTTTTATAATTTACTTATTTTTTCATATTCATGATTTCCATGTTAGATATTACATGGCCTATTAGTAATAGATTTATTAATAAGCCAGCATTTCTACATATGCGGGCTTGGACGTATAGAAACCGGGCCCTTTTATTAATTGTATATCGCGTATCTTGGTAGGCAACGTTTCACATCACAACTTCAAGGCAAATTTTGTTTTTCTTCACTTTTATGTTATAACTACACAAATAAATGTATCATAATTTGACAAGATTACAAGCGCCAAAAAGGCATAATAGCTGACGTTTGGTTCGAATGAAAATGACTTTTTAGAAAATAAATAATTTCTTTTTGATTCGTAACAAAAAGATGAAATATTTTTATTTGGGAAATTAATTTTCATAAAAAGTGTCAAAAATCTAAAAAAATTAGAATCATACCAATTTCTATATAATCAGGGGTGGGGGGACTGCCATCGGACTGGGCTGGCCCAAGGCTCGGCAGAGCCCTAAAATACTTTGGCTCGGCCACGTAAGGCCTGGCAAAAAAATGTACCTGAAAAGCCCGCCTTGCACGAATATGTAATATTAAAGCCTGTGGCCCATTAAAAAAATTTAAGACAAAATTTAAAAAATATTGGGTCTCTCTCAAGAGAGAGATTGAATTTTTAGAGGGAGAAAGAGATATTGGACTTCTAGAGAGAATGTATTTTTAGAGAGAGAAAGTGTTTTTAGATAGAAAACAAAGATTGATTTTTTAGAGAGAAAGAGAGCATGGGTTTCTAAGGTGAAATAAAGGCTAGATTTTTAGCGAGAGAAAGAAAGATTAGGTTTCTAAAGAGAGAAAGAGGGATTGAGTACAGAGAGAAAGAGATATTGGGTTTCTAGAGAGAGAAAGAGATATTGGATTTATAGAGAGAATAGGTTTTGGAGAGAACAAAAGAGATTGGGTTTCTAAGGAGAATGTATTTTTAGAGGGAGAGATAGAGATATTGGGTTTCTAGTGAGAGAATAGATATTTAGAGAGAGAGACTGGTTTTCCAGATAGATGAAATAGGTTTTTAGAGAGAGCAAGAAAGATTGGATTTCTAGAAAGATAGATTGACTTTCAAAGAGAGAATATGTTTTTAGAAAGAGAAAGAGAGATTGGTTTTTTAGAGAGAATGGATTTTAAGAGAAAAAGAGAGATTGGGTTTCTAGCGAGTGAGTTTTTAGAGAGAGAGAGAGAGAGTTTGATTTTTTAGTGAGAAGGGGTTTTTATGAAGAGAAAGAGAGATTGAGTTTTGAGAGAGAGAAAGATGTTGAGTTATAGAGAGAAAATATGGGTTTTTAAACAGAAAAAAAAAGATTGAATTTCTAGAGAGAGAATGTGTTTTTAGGAAAAAAGAGAGATTGGATTTTAGAGAGAAAAAATAGGTTTTAAAGTGAGATAATAAGGTTTTAGAGAAAAAAAGAGAATGGATTTCTATAAAGAGAAATTAGGTTTCTAGAAAGAGTAAGTAAATGGGTTTTCAGAGAGAAAGAGAGAGTTTTTTAGAGAGAGGTTGGGTTTTTAGAGAGAGAAAGATAGATTAAGTTTCTAGAGAGAATAAGTTTATAAAGAGAGAGATTGGGCTTCTAGATAAAGAGAATGAGTTTTTAGAAAGAGAAAGAGAGATAATGAGATAATGGGTTTTTAGAAAGAGAAAAAGAGATTGGGTTCCACAGAGAGAGAGAGAGAGATCGAGTTTCTAGAGACATAGAATGGTTTTTTTTTAAAGAGAGAAAGAGAGATTGAGTTGTTAGAGAAAAAAAAAGAGATTGGATTTATGGAGCAAGAGAATGGGTTTCTAGAGAGACAGAGATTGAGTTTCTAGAGAGAGAGACAATGGGATTTTAGAGAGAGAAATAATAGGATTTTATAGAGAGAGAATGGGTTTTTAGAGATAAAAATAGAATGGCTTTTTTAGAAAGAGAAAGAGAGATTGAGTTTCTAGAGATAGACTTGGTTTTTAGAGAGAGAAAGAGAGAATGGGTTTTTAGAGAGAGAGAGAGAATGGGTTTGAGAGAGAAAGATTTTGGGTTTTTAGAAAGGGAATTTGTTTTAGAGAGAGAAAGAAACATTGGATTTCTAGAGAAAAAATGAGTTTTTAGAGAGAGAAATTGATATTATGTTTTTTGGTAGAGAGAATGGGTTTTTAGAGAGAGAGAATAAGTTTTTAAAAAGAGAAAGAGAGATTGGGTTTTTAGAAAAAAAATGCGTTTTTAGATAGAGAAAGAGAGATTGGATTTTTAGAGAGAGAGAGTGATTGGATTTTTAAAGAGATTGAGTTTCTTAGTAATCATTTTATAATGGGCAATTTTTAAGATATCATATTTCATTAGATAGTTTTTTTTTGGTAGATTAGAGGATATATTTTTTTCAAGTAGATCAGAGGAGAGAATACATGCTCTTTCCCATTTTTAAAAATAATTGGCAGCTTTCAAATGCAACCTAGACCGGTAGCTGAGGCTCAAATGGTGCTACCATCATGGCTTCAACCCCATTCCCTATTCATTAGGTAGTTATCAGTGCCTTCTCCATAATATTTGTAATAACAATTAAAAGTTCAAAATAGCTTACATTCCAGATTTCAGAATGGTAGATTCCTAAATAGTTTACCAAATGAAGGAAAACAATTTCATATAAATCTAACATTATTACCAAACATGAGAAAAAAAACATGAGAAATCTAATTCTAATGTAATCTTATATTGAGATTTCAATAATGGGAAAGGTTTCTATACTTCCCCTACAGCATAGAAGATCTGCTTCCCCTACCATCCTGCTCTCCAATTTTGATCAAGAGAGCCACTCACTATTTGATCTTAGATCCGACATCTCAAAGTATTTTATTTTTATTTTTTTATACAAATTTTATGAATATGAAATTTGGTACATACCATCTTCTCATTGAGACGCACTTATAAAAAGTATTAAAAATAATTGTTTAATAAAATATAATGACCGAAATACCTCTTGAATATTTCAAAGGTATTTGGATCATTTTATTTTATTGGAAATATTTTTTTAATATTTTTCGCTAGTGCGAGTTTAATAGATGATTGGACGTCCAAGATTTAATGTCAAAAAGTTTATAAAAAAAAATTAAAAATATAATGTAGAGACGTGATGTTGTGATTAGAGCAATTTTGACCCTCCATTCAGAATGAAGGGTTGAATAAAGGGAAGTATATAAGTTTTATGTAATAGAAGAAATATAGAAAGCTTACCCTTCAATAATAATAATAGTTAGAACGAGGTGTCCGAAGCCTCAAATCCCAAGTCGTATCTTTAATGTATTGACACATCGTAAGCTATAGAGGCACACGCATGTCATATACTTGGTTGCTTAGTTTTCGAATTCAACATGCACAAGACACCTGCACCCGTCCCTTCGAAACAGGATAAACAATCTAGGTATGTTCTCACAAATAGAGGGTACATATTTTAGAAATTGAATATAACAAAATAAAGGTTATTTCTAGAAAATCATGTTTATAATATTTATATGACTCAAAATCGTGCACAACACTCTTTTCTTCTTAATAATCAATCTAAAAAAATATTAATTAATTTACATCCTATATAGTCAAAATGAGTCCCTTTCAATAATGAATCTAGATCATCAATTTGATGAATTTCAAGATGTAGGCTATTATGAATTAAAATTATTATTATTTTTAATATTGTTAATCTAATGAAAATAAAGTTATCTATAAAATTTGGAAAGGAAAAAGATCATTTAAGTCATAGATCTAAGCATCTCACCAAAATGGTATTTATGTTAATTGGGATAAAAAAATAGTTTCTAAGTTGCTTTTTCAAAATTTCTTTTTTTGTAATTGTTCTTTAGAATATAATTTGGATCAAACAAATGGTCCTAACATGATTTTTTAAGATTGTTGCATTATATTACTATACAACCGTTACATGAAATAACTCCCCTTATAATGATAACAATCTTATACTAGACAACCAGTACTTTAGAAAAAATTGTGTTTTATATAAGGTTGAAATTTCAAACAATCAAATTAAAGTGTACCTCCAAATTTTATCATAACTGTAATTTTTGTGTCAAAAATTTTTAGGATGTCTTGAGATTTTATTTTCATCTCTAATTATAAATCTTAAACTTCAAAAATGATTCAAATTAAACAAATCTATAAACACTTGACAATCTTAGAAATTGACAGTGTTGCAAATACACTATTTTTAGGACTAAAAATATAGTTTTTCTTTCCATATTACATATCAATGTCAAGATGATCAATTATAAGGTTTTCCAATATCAAAACTTTTTATGATGGATTTTTAGGTGCACTTTAATTCTACTTTTTAATGTCACAACCTCATATAATATTTTTCCTTTAGAGAATAAATGCTGAGAAATTATTGCGGAAAAATAAAAAAATGTTGAGGAAAAATGGGAGAAATATTAAGAGATGGTAAGGGGAAAAAAAAAAGTCACTAGGAATCATTTTAAAAAGCTTATTACCACAAGTGGTAAAAAAAAAAAAGAAGAGCTTATAACCATTGTTTTTTTAAATAATAACGGCTATTTGGGATTTTAGCACTCGCATTAAATTCGAAGCCCAAAATTCCAGCCAGTACATGAAGATATTGGCCTTTATAAAACTCGCCGGCGGTATTCATCAGTGAAGAAAGGCCACTATCTTCATGTGAAGGTTCTCTTTTTTTTTTGGCAAATATTCTATATGACGGTTATTTTTTCGAACATGTATGCGCGTCTCAAATCCGGTAAAACACTAGGATTCGATCGATTCAGAAGAGTAGATTGGGGGATTCTTTTGTGGAATTGCTGATTCCGATAATTCTTTACCGAGTTTGACCAATTCTTCATTGATTCCAACAATTCTTCATTGAGTAAAGCAAAAAAAAAAGGATGAATAATTTTTTCTTGAATTATTTTTAAAACAAATTTAGGACAAAAATTATCAATTCTGCCGATTCTTCAGATTTGATCCACCAATTCCTCCAATTTAACACGGGTGTGGGTGTGACCGATCCAAGTCATCGATATGTTATTTTAAACACTGCTTTAGATTGTTGGTTATCTTTTCGAACTTTGCCTTGCAATTGCAACCGCTGTTTAAAACCGGTTCATATAAGTGAATCGTTGTTATGGATTGGCAAATCTGATACATTTTATTGTATGAGAAGCAGTTTATCAAAATATAAAAATTTAAAATATAATAATAATAATAAATTTATTTTTTATGAACCAAGGGAGTCCATAAGAACCAGACGTTTGTTGGTTGTGACAAGGAACCGAATCAGTGTAGAATGATTACATATCCGAATCAACGGTTCAAATCCACACTGCGCAGTTTAAAACACTAAGTTGACCAACTTCGGGTCATCGCCTTTGCTCTTGGTCTTGGTATTGATTCTTAAACCTAGTGTGTGAAACCGGTATTACTTTTTGCTTTTTGAAAATCAAAACCCAAGCAAATGGGTCCCTCCGAGAGTGTGAAACCATTATTACTTTTTGCTTTTTGAAAATCGAAACCCAAGCAAATGGGTCCCTCAAATTTCGTTTCGCTTTAGCATAGAACGCAATCACTCGAACAATGCTATTTAGAAACAAGTAGGACCAATTTGTTATGTTTGAATGGATCAGTGTTTAAATAGAACGGATCGGTGGGGGCCGGTTGTCCACCCCCCAATTGCATTTTAGATCGGCTAGATCGGGGATCCGGATTGTTTTCTAATCATTTGGATCAGTTATCCAAAAAAAATTTAAAATTCAAATAGAGGTTTATAGGGTGAACTCGAAAAAAAGAAAAAAGAAAAAAGAAAAAAGTAGGGTTTTAAGGGAGAACCGAGCCGGGACTCATACCATTACCGAACCGGCTCAGTCCTAACCGATTCTGTGTCCGAATCGCAATCCGAATAAAAAATTTACAGGTTTTAAAACCCTAGAATAGATCTAGAGGACTTGTGCTCTTGGTGTCAACGGTTGGAAAAATGGACTTATTTGTCAAGGGAAAAGTTTAAATAGAGCCTAAGCCTAAACAATCAAATTAGAGCCTACCTCAAAAATTTCACTTCAAGATGTTGTTTTGATGCATAAATATCTTCAAATTGATCATCTCGACATCAAGATGCATGTAATTGAGAAAAAAAATGCATTTTAAGTTTTGGAAAGCATCAATCTTATAAGGCAGTTTTTTACTATAAATTTTTAAGCTATTCACGTTTTCATAGATCTGCTCGATCGACACTATTTTTGAAGCTTTAAATTTTATAATTAAAGACGAAAATATATTATAAGGCTAGTCAAATATTTCCAATATTAAAACCAAATTTCTTGACAGTATTTGACGGTGGGCTCTAATTTGATTGTTTAGAGCCTCGATTCTATAAATAGATAGCCTATCTAAACTGAAACCTAAACTGCCTATCCAAACTGTACCCATACTGGCTATCCAAACTGGACTCCAAACTGACTCTTTTTTACTCTTACTGTGCCCACTTTCTTAGGCCTCCCACCTCTTCAATAAGTGGTCTGGTCTAAAGAGCAACAGTCCTACAAAAAAACAAAGTCTCATATTCTCACCCTGATAATCTTCAAGAAACTTTATTTGTGCCCCTCAGATCTGAACGACCCCAATTGCCAAATGCCTGTGCTGATTCGAGAATCCACCCAAATTGACACAAAATAAACGTCATACACTCGACAGAGTCCCCAGCTTCTTCTAAGTAGCATATGGTATACATGAAGCAGCACATTGCTTTTATGATTTCTTGACACGCACTCTACACCATCCCTAGTGGAGATGGAGGACTGAGAAGTCGGTGAGATTAAAGATATTGGAGAACCTTCCAACTAGATTTGGGCGTTTTGAATAATGAGGAAATTACCCACCCCAAAATTAGTCAAAAAAATAGAGGAGATTCTTGAACTTTAACCTCTATAAATCAGCAATCTTGGAGAGTAACAATAAGCAAGTTAGAAAAGAGAATTAGCAAAGCTTAAAGAAGGGGAAGAATGGAGAAGTTGGGAAATTTTCGTTTTAGGTTCCCTAGAAATGAAGCTGAGGAAATCAGTAAGAGTGAGGAAGTTGTGGGGGAGAGGAAGTATGTGGATTATAGGGAAGAAAGAGTGATGGAGAGTAGTAATAAGGTTGTGAAAGTCGAAACGGAAGCGGTGATAGACCACCGTCAGCTACTGAGGAGGTATGGTGGTTTCCTCATTGAAGAGTGGCGCTCTCCCAAGCCTCCAAGGGGAGGTGAAGCAGTCATTTACTCCACAGAGCACTTCAATGCCCACCACTTCGCTAGGAAAAACCAAAAGCCATGGTAACTGTGTAAATTGTCTCCTTCACTTGTCTGTATGAGTTGTTTCTGTCCTTTTATCACCCATTGTGTAATCTTTAGGTGTACAAGATGTTAGCATCATAGTTTTGAAAAAAACCATGTAATATTTTATACTGTACTTTCATATGTTGTTTTTCTTGAGAGAGAGAGAGATGCATTTTTAGTCCCATATTGAATAATAGAGCAAGGTACCAATAGCTTTTATAGGAAAACACTCATGTTTTATGTTCATGGAACAAAGGAGAGAGTGTGGGTGTATGTATAGAGTGAACGTGTGCCAGCACAAAAGGAGAGAGTGTACCAGTACAAAAGGAGAGAGTGTGGGTGTATGTATAGAGTGAACCTTTGCACTACATATGCTCATATCGTGTAACCCTTTACACGTGCTCACATCATGCAGAGGGTGGAGTTGTAGTGGACTCCAAACTAAAAATCCAAACAACTTGCAAAAATAGATATAGGATGACTATATATGCGCATGCTTGGGTGGAGTTGTAGTGAACTCCGAACTAAAAATCCAAACAACTTGCAAAAATAGATATAGGATGACTATATATACACATGCTTGGGTGGAGTTGTAGTGAACTCCGAACTAAAAATCCAAACAACTTGCAAAAATAGATATAGGATGACTATATATACACATGCTCGGGTGGAGTTGTAGTGGA
>NW_006500347.1:1226850-1272169 GCF_000471905.2 Amborella trichopoda
TGCTAGTCTGTCTCTACATACAGGAGTTGTCCGGCGTTTGAAGTACCGAACAGCTCACGCCCATCATTTCAGATTTACACGTCTTTCACGGTGACCCTGACTCGCATAGGATAGAATGCTAGGGAAGCTAGTGTTTCGAGGTGGAGCCGATCGTGGCCATTGGCTTTCTAATATTCTCCATGAGCATGTCGCCCAAGGGGTTGGGAGAAGACCTCCAGCGATGTGGCCGCCTGAAAATTCCTCGGCTGCAAAAATTGGCAAAAAGTTTGCTTCTCACTAGAAATTGGTAGCTTTTCCAGCAGTTTCGGGAGTTTGCTTGTGTAGACGAAGATGGACCTGGGATTCAGTGGTCGGTTTAGGTTGTGCATTAGTTGTCTCAGAGCTCTACGAGCTGCCATTTCTAGAGAGAGACGAGAGAAATGCAAAGAGATCGAGAGGGTGAGTGTGTGTGAGAGAAAGAGAATGAGGAGACATGGAGTTCTGGAATTTTTGTAGGGACTATTTGGAATTTTGGTCAACAATTCTATCTAGATCATAACTTCCAAACCACGAATCGAATTTAAGCAATTTGTGGACCGTTGGCAAGCTTATGATATCTTTTTCAATTTAGAATTATATTCAGGCCAAATTTTTGTGTAATTAAAGGGGTCAAAAGGGCAAGGAATTTTTAGTATTAGTTTCAGGTTTTGGGGCGTTGGATTGGTGTCTAGGTTAGTTTCATATGTCTATTAGGCTCGGTTAAGAATAGATATCTCGGATATCTCAGGTTCATATTGATATACATCATTATGGATGTATGGTATATATCTCTTGATAAACATAAGGTATCTAGGAGATAAGAAATTACTTGTCATCAAGTTAGCTATTGATGATAAGGTATCTTATGATATATCTATATCTCCAAGATTAATTGTGATTGTCCTCTATATATAGAGGCATTTATTGATGTAATCCTTATCCAAAATTGTCAAGTTACTTATTGGTGATAAGACGATATACCTCTTTTTCCAAGATTCATTGTGATTGTTCTCTATATATCGATGCACTTATTGATGTAATCCTAATCCAAAAATGGTGAAGATGTAGCCAGTTGGGTTTGGATCCGTGGACGTTAGGCTTTGGCCTGAACCACGAAAATGTTGTTTTCTCTCTTTTTCTCTTTTCATTCTATATTCCCACGAATTCTAACATGGTATCATAATAAGGTTAGCCATTCTGACGAGTTGTATCTAACGAGTTGTATTTCGACTTTATGCCTCTGTTGAATAGTATTTCAATTTTGTCTAATAACATTTCGATTCCCCACCAACATGATTCAGCTTGTGATCCAAGCTTTCTGGTCACACTCCAAGTTTTAGTTCTTTGCAACCGATGCGAGACAAACCCTAAACAGAAATCCTCGGTCGATACGGCACTCGAATTAGAAAATAATAGCCACTTGAGTTGGACTTCTTGTGGTTACATAATTCTTTGAAATTCCTCTCCAATCTCTCTTCCCAAGCATCTCCAACCCTGCCAAAAACGTCATGTTCTCTTCCTCTGTCCATGCCACCCCTTTCTTTTTCCTCACATGGCCCTTCCCATTCTCATCGCCATTAATCAATTCCCCATGCTTTGACTCTTTCTCATAATCCCCTGATCTCCAAACCCTCCATCTTCCTGGTTTAAGTCAAATTCACCATGTTCAATTTACCTCTTCAATTTGCCACACCAAATCGCACCATTATTTTGCCGCTCCAAAAACCAAGTCGCACCATTATTTCTTCTCATGTATTTTACAACACCTCGTCAATTTTGCTTTACTGCTGCTTGATGCCGAAGATCTCTAAGAGAGAACAAGAGTTGGTTGATCTCAGTTTAGAGAGAGAAAGTAGAGTGCTATCCTACCAAAGATCTCAGAGAGAGAGAGAGAGAGTTGGTTAATCACAATTTAGAGAGAGAGAGAGAGAGTTTATTGCTGCCCTACATCAAGAGATCTCTGAGTTCGAGCAAGGTTCATAATTTAGTGAAAAAAGAAGAAGTAAGCCTTAGGGTTTTCAGAGCAGAAAAGGCGCAGTTAGCATGTGCTCGACCATGACGACCTGATTACCCCCTTGACTCGAGCCACGTCTTCCACGAGCCCTATACCATGGCACACCTTCCTTGCCGGACTCCCACCCAAGCGGCGGCTCCCAATAAGGGTGGGGCACCACGCCTTTTTCGTCCCTTCAGATATTTTTCAAGCGGTTTTCCTGCAGACGGTGATGAAAGAAAAAAAAAAGAAAAAAAGGAGAAGAAGTGGAAAAGAAAAAACAAATGAGTAGTATTTTTTTTTTTGAAGATGTGGGCTATTGTCTAGAAACCCAATTTTATTGTATAAAAAAAAAAAAAAAAAAAGTATTTTGCAAGTTCGGTGTTTCTTCGCATCCACACCCAACTTGAGGGGGAGAGTTTAGGATTCATATTTGATCTTTCAACAAACCAATTGACTTAAAGTTTGAATATTTTTCGTGCATTATGACAATTGGGTGTTTATAATTTGTATATTAATCTATCTAGTTTTCATATGGTCTGTGTATTACAAGTTCTGGATATTTATGATTTGCGTATCAATATACTTTGTTTCAATGTGCTTGTTAATTTATTCCTGGGAGCTATTTGCTCCTCTGAGATGTTGTTCACCCATCTTGCCCCTGATTTTAGAAGAGCATAAGGAACATCTACTATGCATAAAGAGCATCTACTATGGAAGTTCTTAATCACTGGCTTATATGGAAATTCTTCATCACTGACTGATATGGAAATTCTTCATCATTGACCAGTAAAAAATCATCATAACTAATTCTAACATCTCCATTTTCAATAATAAAAGTACTAAATAAAAATTATGGAAACATGGATTTTGGTAGATTCCAGGGTAAAGCATGCCTTTACTAGGATGACAAAAATATGAGATTGGAAATAGATGTATGGATCTCACAGTCAAAATAGAAACAACTACCCAATCAACCAAAACTTATCTAAATCAGTTATGTCCTTTATGTTAGATTTACTGACACCCTAGTCTCGAGAAAAAAAAATTGGCAGAATCCCCCCTTAGCCAAGGTTATATTCATTACAGGTGTTTCTAGAAAATTCTTAATCCCAGTTAAATTCTCTAGGAATTAGATCAGGTTTCGAAGCTAATATCTAATAACAAGACACTCCTAGTCCCAGTTAAATTCCCTTAAGAGTTAGATAAGGTTTCAGAAGTTATAGAGCAAATAATGTAGTTGTGGGATCTAAAAGCACGAGAGGAACTCGTTTTTTTCGAAGTGTTTAACTCCTCCAACTCGGCTAGAAACCGATATGCAAGGCGTACCAGGGAGAATACTCCAAGGATACAGTTATATCAGCAAGCAATTCCTGAATCTCTGAGTTGCTCGATCAAAGACACTCAAAATTACAGCAAAATCATATTGATATGTTCTTAACTATCACCAAAAATTGTGACAGTCAATTTCAAGAGATTGTTTCAAAATTTATGCAAAGTTTACAGAGCCTGTATGACCTCTGTGAATTCACAGGAAGTGACTCCCTTAAGAGTACGAATTAATCTAAGAAAATCTACAATGGGTTAAAACTCCATGGAGAACATGGCATACACATGATTCATATGATAGGATTTTGGCATCATCATAGATAAGAAAATTGAAATGAAAATTGAAATTAATTTAAGAGAGATAAAGAATGATCTCCTAATTTTTCATTGTTGTTCTTCTCTTTCTTCTAGAAGCACAACGTACTCATAAAGGAGAAGTGTATAATGGGTCATAGTGAAGATGAATCACATCATCACACAAGGGATGAGACTCATGTGATGTCAACACATCAACTAGCAAGTGAATTAAAATAAGGTCCCGGTTTCTATGCGGCCAAGCCCGCATAAGTAGAAATGCGGACCTCTTAATAAATCTATTTTTGAGATGGATTTTAATACTTAATTTTAAAGACATGTAATCTCTAATATGGAGATTATGAATATGAAAAAATAAATAAATTTTAAAACTATAAATAATAATTCTAGTAAAAAAACATTTGGACCATTAATTGCTATTGTTTTTAGATGAAACACCTACTTGCATTTATTTTTAAGAGGATTTTTAAGATGGATACTTTACACATTTTAGACCACGTGTAGAAATGTAACATCCAAAAAAGGAAACAACTTGTTTTTTCATAGCGATGAAATCTATTTAAAATTTTATAATATGGGTAATTTTTAAATGAGTAATGATCCTATGAGACCCTCTCACACCCGTGTGTGTAGGACCCTAAAAGATCATCATTAAATTTGACATAGATCTTTAGAAAGTCAAGTCTCATACCCATGTAATAACTTTTCTAAATATTTGTATCAAATTTAATGGTAGTCTTTTGGTGTCCTACACACATAGGTGTGAGAAGGTCTCATAGGATTATTACTCTTTTAAAATTTCAAAACCTACACACATAGGTGTGAGAAAGTCTCATAGGATCATTACTCTTTTAAAATTTCAAAATATTTAACGGGTCATAGTATAAATGTTCATGAATTACTGTAGCGATATTGGACAATTCATTTGGATCCCTGTTCTCAGATACAGAGACGACTACAAGTGGCATGTTCTACAAGAGAAGGACTTGGAGCCTTTACATCAGTAATGGAGGTGCGCTCTATGATCTTTTAAGAATGCACCAAACCTTAACGGCTCCAATTAATTCTATTACTTGAGACGTGCGTGACCTAAAGAAATTGATGTGATTTATTGTGAAGATAGGAAATAACGGAGAGAGAGATTCAAAGGAATCCATTTTATTTTGGTACAAGACGGTCACGGTCATTTTTAGTCATTGGATGTGAAACCCATAAAAATGTCATTGAAAAAAATAAAGAAGACGTTTATAAAAGGCTAAGGCCCTAAGCAATCAAATTTAGGCACAACTCAAAAATTCAGTAGAAGATGTACCCAAAAATCCTCAAATTGATCATCTCGGCCTCAAGATGTATAGACATGAGAAAAAATAGATTTCAGGTCTTGAAAATAGTGCATCATGTAATGGATTTTTTAGACCGTCAATTTTCAATATTTTCAGTGTTTATAGAACTGCTCGATCTACACTATTTTTTGAAGGAAAAAGTTTATATAAGGTTGTAACCTTAAAATGTACAATTACAGATGCACCTCCAAAATCCATCAAAAAAAGGTTGTTTTAATATTGAAAAAACCTCTAATTGATCATCTTGACATCGAAATGTATGAATATGGGTACAAAATAAATAATAAATAAAAAAATTGAGTCCCATAAATATTGTATGTTGCAATACATTATTTAGACTGTCCATTTTCCAGATTTTTATATGTTTATAGATCCACTTGATTTTAACCATTTTTAGAATTTAAAATTTTATAATTAGAGATGAAAATAGATGTTAAGATAATCCTAAGAAATTTTTACATCAAAATTACATCTTATGATAAAATTTGGAGGTGCATTTTAATTGGATTGTTTAAGGTTGCAACCTTATAGAAACCACAACCGTTTTTGAAACTGTAATTTTTATAATTAGGTACAAAAATAAATTTTATAATTAGATACAAAAATAAAATTTCAAGCCATTACAAAAATTTCTGATACTGAAACAACATCTATTGATACTAAGGCGCACCTTACTTTGTCTGTTTTGGACCTTAGCCTTATAAAAACCACACCAAAAAATAAAAAAAACAAACAAAAAGAGAGAGCCTTAAAGCTAAAAAAACGCATCAAGGATTTGGTAGAAGTAAGAACATGAACATGGAAAGGTATATACATGCCTCAAAATGACATGCACGTGCTGTGGGGCATAAATACTTTGCTTTGGTGGTCGCGTTTGATGATCGTCCATGAATAATTGGAGATCACATATTATACTTTATTGAAAAGCAAGCAACCACTCTTCTACTTTTTTCTTTTTTTTATATATATAATTAATTGGTCAAGGTTTCTTCACAGACATCAGTCTTTTTTTCTTAAAAAAATCGTAGTCCATTTTTTTTTCACAGACATCAGTTTTTTTTTTAAAAAAATCAAGCTCAAATTGAATAAATAAAATCAAATTGAATACATGTGATGATAAACAACACTATAAAGAATCAAAACCCTATAAATTTAACACATTATTTGCAAAATATTGAGTGAATTTGATAAAATGGCCGAAAAAAAAAAAAACGCAGTTCTTGCCTGTTTTTCGTGCACCCGTGGCTTCAAATTCAAGTTTGATATGTAATCGTCCAAAATACTCACAAATTATGAACAAAAACTTCTGAACAACATTCTTACGATCAATAATAATATATTTTACAAAAAATGATGCCTTTTTTTGCTTGAAATCAGAGAAATGGCGGAACCCAAAAACTCACGCTTCGTTCTTCACAGATCCAAATTTTTGTGATCAAAATCGATGAGTTTTACTACCTTTTATTGACTGAAATGGCTGAAAATTTTAAATTAAAGCTTGCAAGATTCGATTATAAAGCTGAAAAAGATGAAAAACCATGAAAATTATGAAGAATATTGTGCAGCCCGTGTTCTTGGGCGAGTCACCGTTGAGAACCGGCCCGACTCGGCGATTCACTGTTGGGAATCGCCCGGTTCTCTCTAAACACAGGCGATTCCTGGTATTGCAATAGAAATGGCACGAGTGTGCCGATTCCCGAATCGAACCGAGCTAGTTCGGTTTGACTCGTCGAGTTTTCAAACCCCGATTTAAATGATTCATCTCTCTAAAATTCATCATAGAGATGGATTTCGGATAAAAAAACGAAAGGAGTGGGCAATTTCCACCTTGGTGGATACGAATACAAAGAAAAATAATTTTTAAAAATAAAATTTGGTATTCATGATGTTAATTTAAGCGCCACCATTTTAGTCCTTGGAGGGATCACCATTAACAACCATCTGTCTTTGAGATCGATAGTTGGTGCATTGAGGGACGATAGGTGGATCTGTTTCCATAAGGTTGCAAAACTTAAACAATCAAAATAAGGCGCACTTTCAATCTTTGTCATACAATGTAATTTTGGTGTTGAAAAACTTAGGATGGCTCGAGAATATATTTTTATTGCTATTTATGTAATTTTAAACTCCAAAAATAATTCAACTCAAGCAAGCCTATAAACGCATGAAAATCTTGAAAATGGACAGTCCAGATAAGATAATGTGAGTAAGATGTATTAATTTTGGGACTTGAAATCTTTTTTATTTTCATATATGTTCATCTGAACATTAAGATAGTCAATTAAATGGTTTTCCAACATCAAAAGGCTCGAAACAACCTTTTCCGATTGTTTCTTGATGTGGATTTAAATTACAGAGCAATTGTTTCATGCGGGTTTATACAATTTTCGTTCCGGAGGTTTAAAGCATCAATCTTAAAGAAAAATGCAAATAGGTGGTCCATCGTCCAAATGTTTTCTTAAAATAATTATTATTTCTAGTTTTCAAATTGTGTTTATTTTTTCATATTCATTATCTCCATATTAAAGATTATATATTCTCTTAAAAATAAGATCAAATTATATTTAAAAAAGATATTTATTGCCAAACCCGCATTTATACATGTGCGGGCTTGGCCACATGCTAACCACGTTCTTAGTTATATATTATGTCAACTTTATATAAAATTTTTCCAATTACAGATACCCTTTTTTTAAAAAAAAAGAAAAAAAGTAGGAAGAACTGAAATTGTGACTGATGTTCCAATTTATCTTTTCAGGAATACTTCGGTATGCCTCCAATTACGAGTTGGACCGAAATTTAAAACCATGCCCTAAAGTTTGGTGTACACAACGTGGGGGCACGGAGAAGGTGATATAATACTTGATACTTAATTAGATTAAGATAAGGGAAAATTTTATATAGAGCGGAGGCTCTAAACAATCAAATTAGAGCCTACCTCAAAAATTTCACTAGAAGAGATTGTTTTGTTGTTCAACTATCTTCAAATTGATCATCTCGGCATCATGATGCATGGACATGAGAAAAAAAAATAGATTTCAAGTTTTGGAAATAGTGTATTTTGTAATGCATTTTTCAACCGTCAATTTTCAAGTTTTCATAGATCTGTCGATCTACAGTATTTTTTAAGGTTTAAACTTTATAAATAAAGATAAAAATATATTTTAAGGCTATCATAAAGACTTGCAGTGTTGAAACCACATTTCTCAGCACTCCTTTGAAGGTAGGCTGTAATTTGATTGTTTAGAGCCTAGGTTCTATATAAACCGCACCCTAAAGATAATCAAAATGTCAGTTAGACCAGGTGAAAGTCTCTTAAGGTTTTATTGCACGATTTTGTCTACAGTGTCTAAGTAGGTCATGAAAAGGTTGAGAAACGCCCTTAATATATTTGAGGGTGAACAATCAAATTAAGGTGCACCTCTAAAGTTTATTATAAATGTAAATTTGGTGTCAAAAATTATTAGGATGGCTTAATAATCTATTTTACTATCTAATTATGAAATTTTAAAATTTAAAGATGGTTCAAATCAAGTAGATCGGTAAACACATGAAAATCTTGAAAATTGACAGTCCAGATAATGTGTTGTAAGATACACTATTTTTGGGACTCGATATCTTTTTTTATTTTTATATTCGTTGAGATGATCAATTAGAGGGTTTTCCAACATCAAAATAACATTTTATGATTTTTTTAGGTGCATGTTAATTCTACATTTTAAAGTTGTAACCTTATATAATTTTTTTTCTCTAACTTTTTACCATTTCAAATTATCCATGATTGTAAACTGTTTGGCTTTTCTAATTGATTTTCTACAAAAAAGAATGTAGTCAAATATTGTCTCCTAGTCATTTTTTCGGGCAGTCATCCATTTTTGGTCATTTTGGTGGGAGATTTCTTCTTGTGGGGTGTAGCTTTGCTTATTTTTGAAGCTTCATGCACGATTCTCTCCATAATTATATAGTCTGAGTCCCCCGGTCTAACTTGAGCGAGTCCATTGTTTTTAATAAATCAATATAGACAATGCGATTATTTATTTTTTTATACAAGAAAGTCACAATTATTATTGACTATTGAATGTGAAATCGGGTATGGTTGAGGCAACAAGCGTTTTCCAGTTGAGCCATCAGCTTATAACCCATATTCTTCCATGTCCAAGAGAAAAAATTATGGGATTGTCCACAAAGAGACTATTTATCTTTTATACATTAAGGTTACAAAAATTCTCATTCATTAGATGTCTAATTAGATGGCTTGGGGTGTCACAAAGTTCGAAAATTTTTTCTTATGATTTTGTGTCTATCCAATGACACTTTTACAACTACCCATTTTAAAATTTAAGATACAAGAATGATTGTGATCTCCATATACAAAAAATAAACGGTCTCTTTATTGTCAATCCCAAAAAATACGATAATTTTTATTCTTTTTAACTCTCATTTTAAAAGTGTATATAAGAGGGGCTCACAATTCATTCCTTTGGATGTGATGGCCACTGTTGAAATTTTGAAACTTCCAACCCTTCTAATTTGAATTTGAATTTTAAAAATCTCAAAGAAAGCCTCCCCTCTCCTTTCTCACCGGCCTTGATGTTTAGCCCCAACGCATATCCATCCTCTGCTATTTTAGACCCACTACCCCACAATTTAGGTCTCCCTTCTCTCTCCACACTTTCTTACTCCTGTGTACTACAAAAACCATCATTTATGGGACTCATGCCCACATTTTCTTTTGTCACGCACTGCAATTTCTCACTTCAATGAACCCACCCGGACCCACAATCACAGGGTTCACATTCATTTGAAGGACTCATGTCCTATATAAAGTCCATACACATTTCCCCACCTGATCTACACATACAATTAATCTAACTTCTTCTCGCTAGGCTTATTTCCAACAAAGAAAATGTCGTAGAAGGCCAGCAAGTACTAGCTTTCTTTGTTGTGTCATTGCCCCGATTAGGGCAGGCATTACGTCGACTTGGGCTGGGTCAATCCTAGCCCTTGCCTAGCCCAAGTCCCCATAGGGCTGACCCAGTCGAGACTAGCCCAAGGAGTCCTTGGGTGAATCCCAGCATTAGGCCTATGAAGGCTGGGCCGACCAGAATCGACAAAGCAATAAAGGGCAAGTAGGAAGGCAAAAAGGGCTAGGTTGTGTGGAACAAGGTTCTGCTCTAGGCTCGGCCTGGCCCTACCTCGGATCATGATTTTCTCCCCCTAGCCTGGTCCTCGAGCCACTTTTCCTCATCCAAAAATCAGGGTAGGGCAAATAGGGTCGGTTTGGCCGAGCCACCCCAGCCTGTTGCCACCCTTGGCCCTGATCCAGTCTACAAAACCCACGCTCCACTTTCCTTGATAGACCCTATACACCCTACAAATTTATTGTGATTTATGTAGACCCATTTTCTTTAAACTGGCCCTACCCTTAATGTTAGTGCCATTTTTTTTTATAATTATTTATTTTCTACATTTTCCCTTTGAGAGTAATCGAGTAGAATGGACAACCGGATTCATACAGCCCACCCAATTAGTTAGGAAAAGTCTAAAATTACGATGTAGATGATTTTCCCCTCAAGAGGCAAGAAATCCAAGATTCACATCCATTGTAGGACCTCATGACTTGGCAAACTCATGTTTAGAGAATAAATTGTAGATCCAGGAGCCTATTTTAAAAGATGGGTGTGGTTTCTATAAGGTTGCAACCTTAAACAATCTAGTTACGGTGCATTTTCAAATTTTATCATAACATGTAATTTTGGTGTAAGAAATTATTAGGATTATCTGAAATCTGTTTTCATATCTAATTATAAAATTTTAAACTTCAAAAATGGTTAAAATCAAGTAGATCTATAAACATATAATTTTTTTTAAAATGGATGGTCTAGATAATGTGTTGCATGGTGCACTATTTCTGATACTCAAAATGTTTTTTTGGTCATATTCATATATTTCTATGTCTAGATGATCAACTAAAGAGTTTTTCAACATTAAAACAACTTTCTATGATGGATTTTTAAGGTGCTTCCGTATTTCTACACTTTAAGGTTGCAACCTTCTATAAACTGTTTCCTTAAAAGATTGATCTTCTAACATTAATTCATTTTTATGGTTTTAGTGACTCCATATTCATTCCTTTCCCCACTCTTACAAAAATAATAAAACCATCAGCCAACAACTCCTATCTAATTCTTAAGGACCAAATCACACCCCTCATTCACTCATAAGGACCACTTACCCTGCAAATTTTGGTCACTTCCCAAAGCCAACCACCTGCACGGGTCCTACAAATCTCCCTGGACTTGCCACTGGCTGGTGATGAGTGCCTCTCTCTCTCTCTCTCTCATACTACTACTACTCTACTCTCTACTACTACTACTACTACTACTACTACTACTACTACTAACTACGTACTACTACTACTACTCTCTCTCTCTCTCTCTCTCTCTCTCTCTCTCTCTGAGATTAGGAATAGCTCCAATCCAGCAATGGCTGCCTCCCAAACTGCCAAACCACCCCCAAAACCCAAAACCCCGAACCCCCAAAAGCCCACAGGCCTCTCCTCCCACCTCCTAATGGTGGAGCTCAAGCAGAAGATCCTCAACTCTCTCAACAAGCTCTCAGACAGGGACACCCAACAAATAGCCATTGAAGACCTTGAGATGATCATAGAAACCCTAATGCCAGAGGGAATCCCCATGTTCCTCAACTGCCTCTATGATACGGACCACCAGCAAAAGGTGGTTGTCAGGAAAGAGTGTATCAGGCTTTTGGGTGTTCTAGCTACCTTTCATGGTGATTCAGTGTCAACGCATTTGACAAAGATCATAACCCACATTGTGAGGAGGCTCAAAGATCCTGATTCAGGGGTGAGAGAGGCCTGTAATGGAGTAATGGGGGTGCTTGCTGGTAGGTATCTACAGGGAGAAGGAGCAGGAGCAGTTGCTGGTTTGTTTGTTAGGCCATTGATGGAGGCTTTAGGGGAACAAGGGAAGGCTGTTCAGGCTGGAGCAGCCATGTGTTTGGCTAGAGTGGTCGAGAGTGGAGGCGGAGAAGTTGTGGCTTTTCAGAAGCTGTGCCCGAGGATTGCTAAGCTTCTTGGAAACCAGAATTTTGTAGCAAAGGGAGCATTGTTGGGTGTTATATCGAGTCTATCACAGGTTCGAGATCTTGAGAACTAATGAGTATTTGTTATTTCTTTCTTTTTGATGTATTTTTTGGATATTTCTGAATACGATTGATGAGACTTTTACTTTTTAAGATTTTTTTTTTTCCCCATTACTGCTATGTCAATAGACAATGTATGGATTTCCATGAAATAATGGGTTTTTTCTCTTATTTTTTTGATGTATTATGTGATTATTTCTATGGGGTTTTGTGATTTAGGTTTTTTTTTTTTCCTACTTCAATTTCGAATTTGGGGTTGATTGACCAAAATGCTAGGATTGCGTGATTGGATCTGGAACCGATGTGACATCTAGGCATAATTGTCAAAATATATTCACCGCCAATAAATTTGGTTTAAGCTCTGCAAATTAGGAAGGCCATTCGCTATATGTTATTTCATTTTTCTTTTTCTTTTGAATATTCTACATGGTTCAGATGTCAGATGCCAATTATGAATTGGTGTTCATTGTTGCTGCGAATTGTGGTTCATGGGTCCATGGTTCCTCCAATTTTCATTCGTCTGTTGATCTGTTCATTGTTGTTCTTGATATGATTTCACTTAAATGTATGATTTATTTTTTGGATTGTAGAAAATGCTGGCCAATTGCATCATTAGGTCATTTGGTTGCTTTTCTCATTTCATGAATCTGTGTGTGTGTGTGTTGCTTGGTCTAATTCCATTTTCTATGTTTCTCTTGGAAATTTATTACTAGCAATATGATCTGTATCCAAAGTCCTCCTCTTTGCAAGATTGGCTGTTTGATGCCATCTACAAGTTGGGATTTGAGATATCTAACTTGTATTTGTTATATTTCTAAAATAGAAATCTCTATTGCTTTAGGGTCCTGGATTTTCTTCTTGAGATATTCCCATACCCTGCCTTAATGTATATATGCACTATCTCCAGTGGTTGCCTCATCCATGAGTCTTTCCATGGGCTCCCCTTGTTGTCCTCTTTAGCATTGTTTGGTTCTCATCCAACTATAGTTCATCTTGGACAGCCAACTCGTTTGAATTCCCAGTCCATCGTTCGATGAGTTACTTTGCATAGCTTAATCTTTCTTTTAATACCAAAACTTGGAATGCTAATATTTGTTAGTAGCAATTTGACCATTTCTCCTGATTCTTCTCAAAATATCAAGTAATACTACTATGGACTAACAAAATTTGAAGAACTTCTTCTCTAGATTAACTAGTTGTTTTCTATGAATTCTGAAACTTAGATTGAAGTCATTAAAGAAGCGAAGGTCTAGCTTGTTTTGTATTTCACTATAACCTGATAGATTTTCATATTCTGTACAGGTAGGTGCACTTGCACCACAAAGCTTACCAGTACTTCTTCCATGCATTCATGAATGTCTTGAGAGTAGTGATTGGGCCAACCGTAAAGCTGCAGCAGATACTCTGATAAATTTGGCTGCTTATTCTAGAAATTTGGTGTTGGAAGGGGCTCCTTCGACCATTACTGCATTAGAAGCATGCCGCTTTGATAAGGTATGTTTGTTACCAAGAAGAACAAAGGTATGCTATTTAGTTGGGTTTATTTCGCAGAGATGGTGAATCAGTTTTGTTCTCTAACATAAGGAACTTAAAAAAAATAAAAATAGAAGCACTTGAGTGTTCTTTTGGGATTTATGAAGAGTTTCTTGCTCTTATTTCCAGCACGAAATATTCACCATCAGTGATTCTCTTTTTTTGGATAGGTGAAACCGGTTAGGGACAGCATGACAGAGGCACTTCAGTTGTGGAAAAACATTGCAGGGAAAGGAGGAGATGGAACTTCAGAGGAACCAAAACCCATGTCACCGGGTGAGTATTTCATCCGTACTATTTTACACCATGCATCTTGTCTGTAAATTTCTTCCTGTTGCTTCATGCATCATTATATAGTTCTGTTGCTTGAATTTGTCATGTGAAATTTGGATAGACTTCTATTCTCTTGATTTCGTGAATAGATAATGCATTAATAAAGGTTCTAAAGGCTTGCTTAAGAGGTCTTTTATTTTAATTTTTCTCTTGATTTGCAGATGGTGATAAGAGTAAGTTAATCGAGTCTGTGGAGAAGCTGGGTATTGAAAAATCAAGTTCTAATTCAATAAAATCTGAGTCATCTGCAAAAGACACATCAAAATCATCGAGCCCTCCGAAGGATTCTCATTCGAAACCTCAAGCAAATAGTAGCATATCAGACAAAGCAGTTGGAATATTGAAGAAAAAAGCCCCCATTTTGAATGATAAAGAGATAAATCCGGAGTTCTTCCAAAAACTTGAAACTAGGAACTCAGATGATTTGCCTGTTGAAGTTGTGGTGCCTCGTAATTGTCTTAACTCCTCCAAAATACGTGGTGAAGAGGAATCAAAACTGAAGAATTCTGATTGTGGAAATGGATCTGGCAACAACGGGATGCCATCTGGGGAAATCAATGGAACCCATGGATCGATTGCCACAACCCATCTTAATACCAATAGAAAAGCAGGGCCTTATAACAAACAAGAAGTCTCAGATGACTTTGCAAATGATAAATGGTTAGAACAAAGGTTCCATAGAGTAAAGGACTCAAAACCGAGAACATTGGATTCTGATGACCGGGCAGACAGTCAAAGGGAGCTGGGTGGTTCAAGATTGAATTTCTCCAGAGCTGACGGTTATTCTGATGGGTCCTTGAATTCAAAAGGGAACTGGCTGGGAATTCAAAGGCAGTTGGTCCTATTGGAAAGACAGCAAACTAACCTCATGAAAATGTTACAGGTTTGTTCAATTACTTTTGAAAGTAATAAAAAGCTTGGTAATTTCATAGATTGTAACATCAAATTCATTATGTTTATTTTGATGATCGTGACGATATGTTTTTGAAATTTTGGAGTTGGCAGTCAGTTTTTTGGCCTGAATTTTCTGGGCTCAACCATATATGCTGAGTGAAACCAGAAATCTTTGGAAAACATCTTTTACGATTGCCTTGGGACTTTTTGCTAGTAGCTTTGTATATTTTCTTTCTTATGATTTGGTGGAAAGAGGAAATAGATCATTTCTATCATATAAGTCCAAATAGTTTGCTATATACTCGCTGTTCTAAAGCTATGAAGTTCTCTTTATGGAGCTATTTGCAGAACTGCAGGGAGTATTATTTTGAAGTGCTTGTGAAATTTTTCATTGTTTGCTCAAATTCATCCTTATTTTGCAATTTAATTATTATTACCTCTGAATCTCTGACCATCCAATGTTTTACGTGAGAATGCTTTTATCATGCATTGGTGTAATCTTTTTTATCTCTTAATAGTGTACTCAATCACTGTAGATTGGACCATATTCTAATGTCCACTGTGTTGTAGAATATGAACAATCAAATTTTGGTTGAATATCTTCTGGTTGATGACAGTCTTATAAATAGTTTCTATAGCCATAATAATTTGTCAACATTGTTTTCTTTGTTAATGATTCATCTTCCACCTTAATTTCCAATCTGCCCATTCCTCTAGTTAGAAATTCGATGTTATATACTGAAACCCTCATGAATGTCTACCCAGAAACAAAATTTAGAATCTAATGAATCATATTAAGTTTTCATCTCTAAAAAAAATGCCAGAGTTTTAACCTGCTTGGAATAGCATCACAGTATATGAATGTTGGAAATAGATGCTAGATATGTGAAACAATAAATTATGGCAAATCCTACGTTAAGCTTTCAAAAGAACCCACATTAATTGCTTTGTCAATCAGTTCACTAAATCCTTTTGTTTCAGTCTTTCAGACTGAATGACAGCAGTTAAAAGCAGGTGTGGATGCTTGCCTCGAGCTGCTTCACCCCAGAAATTTGATGCCAGCTGATTTTTTCCTTTCCTGCAATGCCCTTGTGAGGCATGGTTCTTCAACAGCACCATTCTATTCCTCCTCCACATGAGAGGCTATTTTCTGTCGCTTTTCAGAAATGAGCAAATCTTCGCCAATTACTGTCAAATTCTACTTGATAGGTTGTCAAAAGATGTTTTATTTCCTTCCTTTATTTTTCCTGTAATCTATTGTAACCTCTTAACATATCTAATGCTTAGTTTGCATGGTGCAACCACTCCACCCAAGGCTGAAAAGCTGAGTGCCACATATTTTTAAGATAATTGGCATAGAACATCTAGAGATGTTGTAGTCCCCAGAATGCTTGGGGCATGAATGGAATTTGATTCAGAAGTGCAACTACTGGTTTTACAGAGTCTGGTTTGTCCAGAGTCTTTCTAATTCCTGGATCACATGGCCAATATATTGCTGTATGCAACCATGAGAAACTGTTGCGATAGATATGAATCTGAGATAAAAAATTCACCTGGAACTACCTCCGACACTCTAACTATTGATCTTTTGTTTTGAGTGACAATGATGCCATCTGAGAATCATTGAGATGGCAGTGCTTGCACCCACATCTCTGCCCTCCTCCTCATGCCTATGGGGATCTAACTACAAATTTTTTGACTCCATTTCAGATTTTAGCTCTTGATTCATCATTATCTCCTCTGATGTTTACTTTTTTTCCCCAGATCCTTCACCATTCCTCTCTTGGTCATCTGGAGTGTCTATATGATGAAAACAGTTCTTTGACCTTCCCTGATTCCTACTTGTCCTCTGCCATGTTCTGAATTAGAAAATATTGAATTCCTTTTCCCTTTCGCCCCCTTACAACCTTGTCTTGATTCCTTTTTTCCCCTTTGCTGCGCCCCCAGCATTTGGAACATACCAATTGTATTTTCCAAATTCTTTGTCTAGGGTCAGTAATCTTCTCAAATGCAATCAGCTTTTACTAACCTCGTATATTTTTTCCATGCTGCTCCACAATGTGGATCTAGAGTAGCTCACCTCCCATACTTCCACATGGCTACAATCGACCCTGCTTGCATTCAAACTGGATGCAATGCTACTCCGGACTCCGGGGACTCCACACCTCGGCCTATTGGGATTGACCACACCATTTCTGCTTGTTTCCTTAGGCTCAATACACAGAAAGTAAAAAAAAATAAAGATAAAAATAAATAAATAATCCATTCAAAGGCCTATTAGAATTGAGCATATGAACATTGGCCCTGTTCCAGGAGCAAAATTTGTTAGTCGGCTGGACTGAGATGCAAGGTAACTTTCCCTCAGATGCAATCCCTTTTTGAGGTCCTAGAAAATTGTACTTAATTAACTCTTCTGTCTTTGTGTTTTTCTGCACATTCGAATCTATTCCTGGGGTTACCTTATCAAAGGGTCAGAGCTATACCTTTTCTGTCTATCTACTGGCTCTTTACAGAATCGAAAAGCAGGGGAACCCTGAGGAGATGATGACATATCCATTCTAACATAAGGCAGAAAGAGACCACTGGTAATTATCCCAAAACACTCCAACTTGATTTGCAAATAGAAGGGCGCATCTTGCACAAACTCTTCTTACTATGGGGGTAAACTTCTCCAATTGAAAATTCTAAACTTTGGCCAAAATAGCACATGCTACCCCCTGCCCTACCATCTTGGAACCCTACTTAGGCTTGGGGTCCACCAGCAGCAGCTCTCAAATTGATGCTGTTATGAGCTAGCCCCATCAAGATGTTTTCTTGAACTCAAAATGATGGGCCTCAGTTCATATCCTCTGCCTTTCCCTAACATGTGGTCTCCAAAAACCTCTATGCTTGAGACCTTTTTCTCATTGGCCTGAAGTTTTTGGGGCCCCTAGTTATTGAAGGGGATTGCATCAACATCATTGGGTGGATTCATGGTGAATTGGCTTGCCTACGGAGATTAGTGGATTTGATGGAGACAATATTCAGTTTTGAGTTACTTTCTGGAGTTCCCTACAGCCATGGTGGGAGAAGGCAATTAGATGGCAGTGAGGCATGGTGTTAAGAGCAACACTGTCCACTGGGATAATTATCCCATGGTTTACCTTTTGCTGTTACTTGCTGCAACTTGACGTATATGTTTTTAACTACTTACTTTTGTCCAGAAAGCATGAAACTATATACATAGTCGTTGATGTTTAGGATCACCTTAGATCTGGCATCTAAAGATATGTTACAGCTAACTGCCATTTGTAGTTTGCTAAATATGGAACCCTGAATGGAGAAATGTATGATCTTTGGAGTTCTTCCATTAAGCATTTCATTAGCATAAAGCTTCTTGTGTAATTAAGAGGGTAGGGTACGTCACATTCTTAGTCAACAGGACTTACTGGTGGAAGAGCTTAATTGGCCTTGCCATATTCAGAATTGAGTTTTTCATTTCCAAGTAGCTTTATTTGAAAAGAATTTGTCTGAATTTGATCAATTTGACTATTCATTTGAGAAATGTGTGGCAAACAAAATTGAACTTGACAATGTCATGATGAGTTTGGACTTTATTATGACCCCATTGTCTATTGCTGCATTCCATTGATTTTTTATTCTATTATTGACTTCTTGTGCCTTTCCTTACCCAAGCCGAAGGCGCAAAAAGAAACCTTAGTATTTGCGTTTATTTT
The DNA here is from genome assembly GCF_000471905.2 of Amborella trichopoda. The sequence continues at coordinate 1,245,489 of NW_006500347.1, forward strand.
GATTGTTTTCTAGAACCTCAAGTTTGGCTCTCCGTATTGAATTTTAAAATTAACAAACATTATTCTAGGTGCAGGTGAATACAAATTCCCTAAAATGAAAACAGCCTTACCCTTTTGCGAATCCCTTTAGGAGCAAATTTGACAAAGACATCACCCCTTGTGTCATGAAAATGCTGTTCTGGCCACTATCAATTGTGATCTCTGAAGGTGCATGTTGCTTCTTTGTTAGGAGCAATCATTGTTTTGAAAAGGTAACTCGGAGGCTATGTCCCCTTTGTTAGGCTATGGCCATGTGGGGATTAATTGCTAGCATTGTTAGCCATCTGTTCTTCCAGTTTCATATGGGTCATGTAATAGATCCGCAATTTATCCAAGAAAAAGTAAAACCACAAGAGATCGTGACAGAAGATTTGGATTTTGAATTTATGCTGTTGCATTGCATGCTCCAAAGGTAGAATGGGGTCTTCAGGTACCAAGATTTAACTCAGATATTAAAGTCATCTTGTTTAATTATTATAAAAAAGCTACCAAAATAAAATCTCTGCTTTTAGAAAGTGAATTTAGTACCAAGTCAATTTGAGCTTTAGGTAATGTTTCAACATATTACTGTTTTCTTATGTTATTCTTGCCCTTGCATTGATTGGTAGTTCTAGTTTAAGTGACCAGGAAGATTGCATACTTCCCTTTTCTCTAATTGACTAGAAGAGAGGCTTCAAAGCTCACTTGGCTTTTTTGATATCATTTAGTACGTCAATGAAGGAATTTGTGGCTAGTATATTACCGATCTGCTATGTGGAGAATCTTTCTTCCAGATCGATATATACATCGTATTATAAATTTCACCACTTCCTTGCTTCTTCTGTTAACTTGCACCTGCAGTTTTTCTTATTTAATCAAAATGCTCATTACTAGTGTCATTTGTATATTTATGTACTCAAATATGGCAGGACTTCATGGGAGGCTCCCATGATAGCATGGTAACACTGGAAACCCGGGTTCGTGGCCTTGAGAGAATAGTTGAAGACATGGCTCATGAGCTAGGCACATCATCGGGTCGGAGAGGTATGATGCTTGGATTCGAGGGACCCACTGCTCGATCTTTGGGTAAATATGGGCCTTCTGATTTCACCGGATCGAAGTTGGGCAGGGGTGGGGACGGTCGGATTTCATTCTCAGATAGGTTTTCATCATCTGATGGCATCAGGGGGCGGGACCCGCCTTGGGATTCTTGGGACTCTTACCCCTATGGAGCCCCAAGAAATGGACATTTGGGCTCTAGAAGAGTAATGGGTAGTGCTTCAAATGATTGTAGAATACCTAGAATGGAAAATGAAGGGGACCAACTAGGTAATAATAGGAGGGGTTGGGAAAGGGGACCAGGACCCACCGCAAGACTCGGTGAGGGACCTTCAGCTAGAAGTGTCTGGCAAGCCTCAAAGGATGAGGCTACTCTTGAGGCAATAAGAGTAGCTGGAGAAGATGGGGGAACTTCTCGAACTAATGCAAGGGTAGCTATACCTGAACTTGATTCAGAGAATATTGGGGATGATAATATAGGACAGGAGAAAGGACCACTTTGGGCTTCATGGAGCCATGCCATGGATTCCCTTCATGCTGGTGATGTAGACTCTGCTTATGCTGAGGTCCTCTCAACAGGGGACGATATATTGCTTGTGAAGCTCATGGACAGATCGGGACCCATGATTGATCAGCTCTCTAATGAAATTGCCATTGAGGTTTTACATGCGGCTGGGCAGTTATTGCACGAGCAAAGCTTTTTGGATATTGGTTTATCTTGGATACAACAGGTAGGCTCGGTTTATTTCTCTTTTAAGTTTCTCTCCTTGTTCTTTGTTTAGGGCTGTCTTGTCTATTTACATGTGACAAATGTGCTTTCGCATGCAATACATAAAATTGCATGTTGCTATGTTATCAGCAGAAACCTAGTGGATAGAAGGTAGGATTGTCGAAAGAAAGGGGTTTCTGGAAGCGAGTGGGGCCCACCATCAAATAATGGACAGTGATGAAGAGACTGGATTCCCCCAATTGTCATCTCCTACTCTGCATGACTGTCCATGTTATCAGAATTTCTCAACCTCGATGGGCTATGCTTTTCCAGTCCATTCTAATATTACACTGTAGTATGCCTCCCTAGATTGAATTATTGTGCGTGCCCACATGGCCACATATGCACAAATGCGTAAATTTCAAACTGCAACATTTAAGTTTCAAGTTTATCAAGTCAGAGCTATACTTCAGATATACTATATACACAAAATGATACAGCTAGTCATCAGGATCTTTGAATTATCATTAATTACTCTCTTCTATTTGTGTCCTTCCATGCTACACTCAGTTGTTGGACTTGGTGGTGGACAATGGAGCTGATTACTTGGGTATTCCCTTTGAAGAGAAGAGAGGACTTCTCTTTTCATTATATGAAGCTTCGGAGTTGGAAATGCCAGAGGATTGGGAGGGGGCGTCTCCGGATGAATTGATCATGCAGTTGGCTGCAGCATGGGGTATTGATCTACAACAGTTTGACAAATAATAGTTCAACAAATATGTTTTATTGGTTTACACTGTAATTTCTTATCTTCTGTCTTTCTGGAAATTGTGTATTTGTATGTGTAGTTGCATGGATCCAGAAATGAAACTGATGTTGATTGTTAAGGCACTCCAAGACAACACCCCGAATTTTTAAGGCATGCCTTTTCAGAATTGGGGCTTACATAGTTTTACTACAATTGTTATGAAAGCATTATATAATCCTATGGGATAAAAATGTGCATTTGGTCGTTCAGGCAAAACACTAGACTCCAAGTTATGAGAATATGAACCCAGCTAGAAAATAATAGTAATACTAATGAAAACGTTCCAAGCCTAGGTTAAGGAGGTTGGTTGTGTTACGTAAGCAGCCAAAATAAAATATTGCCCAAGCTTACTATGCATCAAATAACGAGAATTTCGTTCATGCAAGAGCATAGTTTACAGAAGAATCCTGCATTGAAAATATTGTTTTACATTTAAAAAAAAAAGGAGCTCATATTATCATACTTATGTGACACCACATTATATACCTACTCCCTTAGGGCGGATTAATTTTAGAATCATTGAATAATTATTTTTCAAAGGTAAAAGGAAAAAGTAATGATATTGAGTTCCTAAATATCCTGAGTGCAAAATTTCAAATTTTGAATGTTCTTTCTAGAATCTTAGGATAATATGTTTTTAGCTTGCATATAGAGCAATTTGTAGACCGGGCATGTACATAGTGGATCGCTCTTTGTTCACTCGTTGGACATTATTTTTCTTTTAGGTACACATAGTATGTTTGTCTTGGATTAGCCACTGAAATATTGTGTATTTTGTTATTCTTTCTTTGAGCTTAGCTCAAATTACATCCCCAAAATTTAGGGGCTTAAAATAGTCCTAGATACGTTTTAGTTGAGGGAGTGCGTGTTCATTATATTCCTATTATAATCTTTTAGCTTAAAAGTAGGGGTGGCAACCTGAACCTGAACCGGCCCCGTGGGTATACTTGACCTAGGTCCGGGTATGGGTCCAACATTTGGACCCGGTGGGTCGGGTCTGGGTCCAAAACATGGACCCAAATACTATTCGGGTCCAGGTCCGGTTGAACCCAACCCATACCTGACCCGTACCCGTAAACTATTGGACATAAAATACTTCAAGCTTATTTATTTGGGTTTACTCGTAGTCATCTTTAACTATTAAACAACAAATCATACCGCTTGAAATCTAATGGCGGGTGATTGTGACCTTGTTGCCAATAATATGGATATATGAAGGTAAAAAAAGGGCACAAAAAAAAACTCATAGTGATGGTAGCAATGAACCCGACTAGACCTAGGACTCGAAGGGTACCAGTATGGGTTTGAAACCTGGGCCCGAATACTATTTTGGTCTGAGTCCGAGTCCAGCCGGACCTGCCCCATACCCGACCCATTACCACCCCTACTTAAAAGAATTTTGTTAAGAAAATTACTCTAGCCTCTCTAATTTTAGTTACCGTCAAGATACATTGGAGTGGTATTTTCCTTTGATAAATGGAAAACTTTTTCGGTAAAGCTGCAGCTTTGCATTGCTGCCGTTGCAGCCATCTAAACCATCCTTTCAAATGAACGGTGCAGGTTTGACAATAAACATTATTAGGCTGACAGAAGCCTTGGTTCCTCATTCATCTTTGTTCTTCCCTCTAGCTCCCTAAAATCTCTTGCAATGTACATTCTAAATTCTTTCTCCCCATTATGCAAATTCACCACCATTAGATGCAGAGAAAAATGGAGAAGAATTGGCTGTTTTCTCATTTCCACTGTTTTTACCACGATTTTCACCTTCTCTTCCTCTTTCTCCACTCGGTTTTTCTGCATTTACCTGCATTGAATAGAGAGCTAATTTCTTTTGAGAATGAGAGCTTCTTTGAATGATCCAAGCGGAGTTTCGGCTTCTTGGGAACGAGGAAACGATTCCCCATTTAAGCAGAAGCCATTAATCTCGACAATGACAACTTTTGGCCATGGCATGCTGGATAACCTCTCTAGGACACAACAATTACTTGGGCAATTGCATCTCTTGAAGAGACCTCTCTCTGATTTCAAACTCTTCTCCAGCTCAGTCTCAAACTTGGAAGAAATCCGGTGGCTGAACCTCCCTTGCTACAAGTTTTCTATTTATATTACAGCATTTTTTTGGCCAGGGTTGATACCCCCAACCCAAACCCAAACCCAAAAGTAGATGAAATAAGACTCAACTACTCTTGTTTGTTTTCACAGGGTCTTCTCTCTCCTATTTTCACACACGCTCTGGCAGTACAAACACGTGCTACGGCATTTTGAATGTGCTCTCGACAATGCAGGTCTGAGCCGTAGCTCTCCGGCATTATGAGAGTTCGCTCCGATAGTGCAAAGACATGGTCCGGCATTCCGCTCCGACAATAAAATCTCTGAAGCCACAGTGTTTTGGCAATGGAGGACCTCGCTTCCGGCAATGAAGTCTCTGGAGCCACAACGCTCCAGCAATGGAGGATTGCGCTTCGCGCTTCGGCAATAGAAATCGCACCACACTACGGCAATATAAATCACTCCGCGCTTCGACAATATAAATCTCTCCAGCATTCTGAAAGTGCGCTCCGACAATGCAAGTCTGAGCCACAGTGCTTTGACATTATGAAAACGCACTCGGTAGTACGCTATTTAGACCCACGAATTGACTTGGTTTGTACGGAAAAGGAAATTCCGTTTAAAAATTAACAACTTTTTATCTTGTGGGGTTTTTATGAAAAAAGGTTGTTTGGGAAAACAAAGTGAGAGAAAAGATTAATGTGAGAGTTTTTGTGAAACAAAGTAGTTTTGAGAAAAAAAGTGAGAAAAGATTGGAGTGAAAGTAAACTAGTATATAATCCATTTTAAGGTGTTTTTTGTAATTTTCCCTCATTCTTTAACCCCAAGCTATATTCCATATAGATTAACCCCATCTATGTGACTCAAATAAATGATGATAATACTGCTTGTGGCTTTAGATTTAGACACACTACAACTAAAAAAGTATGACGCATTGAAAGGGAACTTGAACAATAACCGCTGATGTTACATAGGATAAAAGGATAATTTGACCATCTTAATGGTCATTTAAGGTGCATTTAAGTGATGGTTTCCGTATTTTTAATCATTACTATTATTTACTTACAAAATATCCTCAATAACCATGACTCTATCAAAAATCTAAACGAAGTACATTCAGCGATAACAAAGATTTCCACAAAACCAATATACAAGAATTTTTCATGATTTCTTTTTCACATTAATTTAAGCGTGCCCCAAATCGGGCAATCCAACTAGGAATCAGCAAAATCCAACTTAGTTTTCTAGGTGACTGATAATTTTTAGAACACCGATATAAATCAATTGTACAAAACTTTACATTTACATGTTTCCAGTTACCACTCACCCATCCCAACCTCATAAAGCAAAACATATGAACCCTGTCAAAAAGAAGCAAGCAGTCAGCCCTCTCAAAAAGCCCTTCAAGCACCTTGCAGCCAGAAGATCATCAAGCGAAGTTAACAAATGCCGGAAATCCAAAAATCTCACAGATTTGGGCAGCTTATTCACCAAATATCTCAAATTCTGGCTGAAGTCCACTACCCAATTGATAAGCCAGTTGCAATAGCTTCTGACGAGGTCCAAACCAAAGCAAATTGTGTCGCCAGACAAAATCTTGGTCTCGTACCAAAGGATCCACCCAAATACTTAGGAATGGGGTCCAATGCAAGTCTTACTTGGCAGCGTACCAGTTCTGTTCACAGTTGGCATCCACTGATAGGTCGACTTTGAGAAAGTTGGTGCCATAGAATGGCTTGGACATGCACTCCACGACTATGGCCTTGGCTTCCTCTGCTGAATCAGTGGGTCCTTCCAATATCACTTCATCATGTACCTGATCAAAACAATGCGTCTTTTTCAAGGAGAGAGGATAGCAACTAAAGAAGTAACAGAGCCCACCAAAATTCAGTATTTTACTTTATAAACTGCAATAAGAGACAAGGATAACAGATGTCATGAAGCTCTATTACTTTTTTTCTATTTTAATTGTTTCTTTCACAACAAACACATGAAACTCTATAATTATTTAAGAAACTTTGTTCTGTTTTGCATTTTCCACCTATCTTTAATTTGTTTCTATTATATTATGGGGGAAGTGAGGGCTGCGAATGCCTTTTGAGTCTGTTTCCAATAGTACACTACAAGTGTCAGTACATTTCAGTTATGGAATAGATTGATGCAGCATCTGATCCAGAATTTTTAGATAAATTATTTCATATAATTAGAGTATACAAAAAAATAACCATGCAGATGCTAGGGAAGGGAGAAAGATAATAAAGAACGGCTTTCCAAAGAATGACCTGCAAGAGTAACTTCCAACCAAGATCTTTCAAGCGAGAATTCCTCGATATTTCAAGCATGGCACACATCGCAACATCTGCAGCACTACCCTGCAACACAAATGTTAAAAGAGAAAAAAAAATATTGAAAACTCAATCACAATATATTATGTTCCATGAAACAGTAAGAAAATCATCACAATGTATTCATTCTGTTGCGATTTGTCAAAATAAAGCTAAATACCTGCACTGGGGTATTAATGGCAGCTCGTTCAATGTGGCCTCTTTGAGAGTAACTGGCATTAGCCATGGATGGGAAACGCCGGGCACGCCCAAGAAGTGTATGAACACACCCTTTGTTGGCTGCCTCCGATTTGCGTTCTTCTTGCCATCGCAAAACCTCCTTTCTTTCCTTATACCAAAGATTCACTGTTTCTTTTGCTTCCTTAAGAGAGACCTGGCAAGAAAGATGTGGAAGCACACCAAACAAAAAAGGATGAGAGAATTATACCAATCTAGGAAACCTAAAAATTCTGCGAACAATGACAGCCCAAGGAGTGAGGCTTCATCTGCCAAAACTTTACAGGAAGAGACCAATTCTTTGCACATGGTTGGACAAAGACAAATAAGAAAAATACTATCATATCACCCAAAACTCAGGAATGCCATAAAAAGCCCCAATTGCATATTGCCATTAAGCTGAGAAATACATTGACAACTGAAGCTGAGAAAAAAGTGCAGGAAAAATCGGCACAGGGAAGTTTTCTAAAAAAAGCAAGAACCATCCCACAGGCGTCATTTGTTTCAAAGTGTCCCCCAAAAACAAAGTAAAAACTAACAAATGACACTGAGAAATATACCTTCCAATCCCGTGAAAGTCCAACAGGAGTCTTCCCATAAGCGATGGAGAAGTTCAGCATTTTCGCTTTCCTTCTTTCTGAACCAAAAGCATCCTATATGCGGACACCACAAATTATAACATGAAATTTTCATTTATTCAAAGGGAATAGAAGTCATTGTATGTATTCAGATCAACGTCCTAAGAAACAAAAATAACACAAAGCTCTCATGAATATAAGTATGTGCATAATTATGTTGCTTAGCGAGAAACATTTTTATGTCTAAATTAATGTAGTTTCAAAACAAAAGTTTTTGTGCATGTATTGAGATAAATGGTTTGATGAATATATTGTTCAACAGGTTTAATTCCATAAGAGATTATTTCCATCTCTTAGAGAGATAGAATTCCTGGTTTCCACTATTTTTCACCTCCAGCAAACAATCCAGAGCTATATATCTTCACCTTCAGAAGAGGAACTGGTGGTTTCTCTTCTCCAGGCTGAGGGTGCCACTCAAGAAGAACACGCTTTTCCTCTACAGCCTCGCACACATGTGCATACATATTCATGGCTGTCCTTGAATGGAAATCTCCACCAGCTTTGAAAGCATCCAACATACTCTTGCAATTGGACAGGTGTGCAAGGATTCTCAGCTCCAGCTTTACAAAGTAAAAAGTTCTTCTATTCAGTTAGGGTCGTAGGTAATAAAAGTTCAAAAATCTATGTCACAATGGGGTTGCTGTATTAAATAGTCCGGTTAAGTCACAAAACCTGCCCATAATCAGCAACAATGAGAGAGTTCCCAGGTGCCGCAATAAAAGCCTGACGAATTTTGTACCGATCCTTCTCTAATGCAGGTTGATTCTGTAAAGGTGAAATTGAAACAAGCAAATTAATCCTATTTTCACACTAAATGTTAAGGTACAAACCAGAATAATTCAACAGGATACATACATACATACATATGTACACACATGCACGCGCACGCGTGATTTTGAATTTATAGGAAAAATCCTGTTACATCAAACTAACATAACTTTGATCAATAAGCTAATAGCCCAATTTAGCGTGCAAAAGACAAAGTGTTACCATTGAGAATTGTAGTCACTGTTTTAAAACTCAGTAAATTGACTCAAGACTCGCCCAAGTTAACTTGCTTCTGGACCCTAAAAGTCATGAGTAAATACCACAAGACTCGTAGGAGTCTTACACTTTTAGGCCTCATTTTGTTTTCTGTTATAGTCTCGGGGCAGATGAAACACCTGACATGGACTCAGGAACCAAGAGAGAACTGACCCAGCCCGAAGTCTATGTTTTAAAAAACTCGTTGTACAAGTTGTGAAGTTCACCAAAGAAAAAAGCTAAAAAAAATGTTTCATATATCTTTCTTAACTCACACTTGTAGAGTTATGCGTGTTGCATATAGGTATGCAACAAGAGAGAAGAACAATAAGAAATTTGAAAATTGATAATAAAACCTTTTCAAAGCATGAAAATTTCATGGTAAAAATTAGTTCCATACTTATATAAGAATTTCTTTAAATATAGGAAAATGAGTCAAGAATGAAATTTAACATCATTAATAATTCAAGATTTAAAAAAGTAAAATATTTTTAAACTACTTTATATCCTAATAATAGAAATACAAGCAAATCATAAAATATTGGTAAAAGAAAATAGAGTAGACATAATTTTAAAAAAACTGAAATTTCGCAATTAAAAAATAAAAATTAGTCATAAAGTTATTTTAGAGCATGGTACTTTATAGCTACAACTATAAACTTTTTCTTCAAAAATTCTAAAATAAAAAAAGTAGGTTTCCTTTTTTGCAATCAACACAAAATAATTATTGTTCAAATTCAAATATTTAAAACATACAATAAAATTTAATATACTTCTTAATTATTAATAAGTGTACTTAAATTTCGCATTAATAATGATACTTCTTAATTATTAAAATAAGTCTAACTATCAATGTTATGTAATTATTTATAACAATAATGGGTAAAATATAATAATCATGATATCATATTATATTTTTGAGGACAATAAATTATCATTATATTAGTATTTATAATTAATATAATAACATTATCATAAAATACAATAATCATGCTTATGATTATTATTATAGAAAATATGGATTAAGGTGAAGTTTAATTGTATTATAGAAAAATCCAAATAAGGACAAAATCCAAATAAGGACATCATATTACACAAAATAGAAATTCTGTTTTTATGTTTTTTTATTTAATATGGGAAATTCTGTTTTTATGTTACTATCATAATGTTCATATCAAAACCCTGTTATAAATCTATGAACATTCATAATAATGCCCGAAATATCATGAATATGTTAATAATTTTATTATCGGCAAGCATTAATAATACTAATAACTTATAAGTGCTTATATATGTATGTAGTTTATCATATGCAGCACACAGAGGCTTTGAATGCATTTATAATATATTGTTATATATGTTTACTCCCATATTGTAGTAAAATTCTCCTAAAACAATAACCTTCAACATATCATCTCTATCTGCATCTTTTCCCCTTATTTTTCAAATATCGCTTCTAAAGTCTCTTAAAAGTCCATAAATCTTGTTTTTCCATCACTCTTATTATTGTTTTTCAAAAACATAAAGTCTCTCTCTATCCTAGAAGGATGGGATTAGCTTGTTTAGAAAAATAGAAGTATACCCCACACAATTTGCTGTAAACTCCTTCTATTTCTTGGGCACCTACCCTACATTCTCTCTAGGATTCCCTTTATTCTTGCAACATGTATCCACTCTTTAGCTACGGCTTAATATATGTAGTAAAAATAATGAGTATCAATCCTACAAAGGTTGATTATAAAGAAAATTAAGAGTGTGTTTGATAAGTGGGAGTTTTTGGAAGTGCCAATTGAACATCCCACTTCCATTTTGGACAACACCTCCATTGAAGCCGCAAAGTGGAAGTGCGGCCTTCCACACCAACGTTAAAAGTGGCCCATTTTTTGGAAGAAGCCTCTTCCATCAAAATAAATGGAAGAGGCCTCTTCGATATTTTGTGGAGTGGGCATCGCACAAACTACCACCATCAAACACGCCCTAAATTATAAAATTATAGTAAAAAAAAACTTTGAATATGTAAAATTATAGTAAAAATTAACCACAGACCTGCAAACTTGGCCTCCTAGCAGACAAACGTCCAGTCTCAGTGTTGATATTAAGAGAACAATGAATGCGTCCATTCCCGCATGATATCCGGTCACCCTGCCATCATAAGTCACAAATCATTATAGCTGCCCTTTTCATCATTAAAAATCTAAAGCATCTTTCCATAGCAAATAAAGAAAATAAAAAAACAAGGAATGGCCAAGCCTGATTGCATATATGCCCACAAAAATATGTTTCACTTCACGTGTATGATTCTCAATTTTTCACTGGTATGCTATATTCGAATCTGCGATTGCTGAGTCATTTTGAGTGGGCTACAGCAAATTGAATATTTGTATTTTTTTATTTTCTTTATTGGTAATCAAATTTTGTACACATTACGTAAGTGATTCTCTTTGACATTCCTAAACACCAATATTTTCATATTTTGGCATAGTGACAGTACCTCTTGTTGAAGGCCCATGGTTTAAAGCAAATATGAAAGCCGGTTACAGTTTTGGTCCATCATGCATCGGTGGTTACAAAGAATGAACTATTTTCATGTAGGGTATAAGGGGAAAAAACTAGGTTTATCCCGCACGCAAAAAGGCATGTTTTCAGTGTCCGCCAGTACTACCCACAAGACAGAAATGCATCCAAAGCAACCTTCTCAAACCATGTTTGAGGCAGAGTCTAGACCCAAACCCCATCCACACCCCCATCCCCAAGACCATAAGGACAACATGGTTGAGAGTGTTATTCCCAGTGCTTCAGAATGCTTTCCAGCATGAATTTTGGAGGATCCCATTACATGTAACTGGAAAATCCCCTGCAAATACTGTCACCCTTCAAAATAGGATTATGCTCCAGTTAGTCATTAACCGCCTTATTTGCATGGCTCCTATTCTCTTATTATTGTCCAGTAAGATTAAAAGATACATTGCTAATCTACTTCTTCCCAGTTTCCTTTTGGGATTTTAGTAAAGCATTATTTTTTTCTTGTAATTAACATTGTTGTTCCAGACAAAGTTACAATGATTAAGTAGGTAAAAAAAGATATCACAATCATAGAGTGGGAAAAACAACTCAAGTTTGGCTAGACTATATACCAGTACATTAGCTTCCTCATAAACCCAAGACCATGTCAAACTTAAGAAATAGGTCTGTGTTTCTCAAACATGCCACCATCTTATACAAGACAAGAAAAATCTCAAATAAGCATTTTGATGCATTAAGTACTCCTAAATGATATAAGGATTACTGAAGCTCCTAACGTAGAGAAGAGAATAACTATTTTTTCTCACTACTTCTATCCATGTCCTTTTGAGCCTTCGTTGTCCTTTTAAAGCCTTCCACTTGAACCAAATTGCACCTCCTAACCGGTTTTGTATTAGGTCTACACTTGCACATAGCCAGTTCACATAAGTTTATTGTCCCCTATCTTAACGCTTATTAAAGCCACACCTAAGTTCCCTTGAATATATTCATTCCGAATTCCATCATTTCTTGTCTCGCCACTCATCCATCTCAAGATTCTCAACATCCGCAACTCAACTACACGCATATTATGGACATGTTGTTTCTTGACCGCCCAATATAGCTTGTCTTACAGCTGTCCTACATAACATCCCCTTCAGTTTCATTGGTACATGGCGATCACATCAAATTCCGGCGGCACATCTCCACTTCGCCCACCTAGCTTTAATTCTATGAGCAACATCCCTCGATCTATCCATCGAAAATAACCTCTTTTAGGTATTTTTTGGCCATCAATCTTAACTACTTCTCCATTTCTACTACTATTATTACTAAACTTGCATTTCATATATTCTATATTAGTCCTGCTAATTTTAAAACCTTTAGAATCTAGAGCATCCCTCCAAAGTTTACATGAGTGCCTAAAGACCACCTTAATAGAACTTTAGGTTAGAACTTCCCTTTATGGGTCTTGATACTAACACATAGGCACTAGCCAAGCCTAGGTGCACGCTAAGTCTCTAAGGCAACTAATGATTGATAAGACCATCGCCCCATTTAGCACCAAGACCCTCCTAATACCCAGATTGCCTTCTCCTTTATATTAGAGGAAAAAGGAGCACCTTTCATTAAAGAGTATGGATTCTTTATCCAAAACATTATAGCTCCACTTATCATCAAACACATTTTACTTTCTAACGGACTCTTTCAAATATGAAAGGAACTGCATCCCAATATCAATGTTCCTTATGTAGAATTGATGGGCCATATATCAAACAAAGGCATCAGTTTTCCCCATCAATAATCCTTAGAACTCCCCCTATCCAACAAAGAATTTAGGTCATCATCAAGTCCACCTATAATATTAAACAAGACCCCCTTAATAAAAGGTCCAACACACTAACCTTTCATCATCATTATCTGAGCCTTATCCTAGCTATTTGGGTTCAGCTATATATATCTTGTTATGCCATTACGCTTTATCAAGGGCCATATCATCAGCCTACCACTTGAACCAGAATGCCCCGCTAAACAATGTTGTTTTAGGTCGACACAGCACATGCCCAGACCACCTAAGTCTACTTTTGTTTTTGGGTAAGTCAAAGTGGTATACGAGTGGGGATTTGGGCCCCTACCCTTAGACCACCTAAGTCTACTTGCCTTATCATATTGCCTATTGGAGCCACCCCTAAGTTCCCTCTGATGTACTTATTTTGAATTCTACCTTTTCTTATCTTGCCACTCATCCAACTCAATATCCTCATTTCAGACACACTCGTTTTATGGATATATTTCTTGACTGCCCAACATTTTGTCTCCTAAAACATGGCTGGTCTTACAAATGTCTTATGAAACTTCCCCTTCAATTTCATTGGTATGCAACGAACACATAAGCTTCCGGAAGCACATCTCCATTTTGTCCAGCCAGCTCAAGTCAAAAGAGAAAAAAAAAGGAAAAAGAAAAAGAAAAAGATGTATAGTCATGCACATGCACCACCACACTTTTTCCATGTGGATCTAGTTTGCATTGAAAATCACCATGTAGCCCTCTTGCAGCCAAGCAAGGATAATGCTCATTTCCAGAGCTCTGCTCTACGTACAAAGAATATTAGAAACTGCTTGTTCCCGTGTAGGTAAAGCACTCCTTAAACAAGTGCTTTGCTTGTTCTAAATCCATCCAAATTACTCCATATCTGACCAAGCTTTGTAATTATATATCTGTGCAAATACTATTTGTAAGCCAGATGAACAGTCATTCTACAGGCTGCATCTATAACAAAGACCGTATCTCCCAATCCCATGACAAATGCAATTACCCATGTCAAATCCCTCAAATTCATTATCCACGACACCATTCTTCTGTCTTATATTTCTCTTTCAGCCAATTAGCTTGTCTCCTGTACAAAACTAAATAAGTGCTCTCAAAGTACATCTAAATCAACTCAACCATGTGAGATTCTGTAAAATGATAGAGATGTCCACATCTGTGATGACAGTCTTATAAGACATGGTAATACCCCTTTTCATTTTCTTACCATTCCAGCACACCATTGACATACTGATTGCCCATCATTGCTCATAATCTCAACATCTTTGTCATGCTACTACAGACACACAGAAAACATGTCATCCGCCAGTGGCAGCAAAAGTTGCCTTGAGTGATAGAATTTCCCACCAGTACACTTATTATTGAAACTTAAGGTTCTGTGCAAGAAGGTAAAATTTACCTTTTAAAATTAGTTTCCAATAGCAGGAGGGCCATATTGCATCTTTACAATGATAAAAAATAAAAACAAAAAAAAAGGTTCGGAGTTTATATTGGAAATAATGGAAATTTGCAATATACAATGATTTCTTTTAAGATGTTACCAAACCCCATCATTGACTGCTAACGCAGTATCATGCAAAACTCATGATATTGCACCTTCTTTACCAAATGCAATATAAATCATTTAAGGCTAACTTAAGAATCTCATTCTGGTTGCAGACCAAAAGCTGCCCGAATAGAGTCCTCCTCTGAACAAAGAGGATTAAAGAAACAACCGACACGGTTCATGCCAAGAATAAAGGCAAGGATAAAAAATGACTAGAGAACAATCAACACATAGAATGGTTACATAATAAGTCTTTATAATTTAAGGAACTTTATCTATATAAGCTTAATCATTGAACAGAAAAAAATGAAATATAAATAAAAGACAATAAAACATGTATACAAGACAATGCAAAACCTTGCCTGAAGGGGTAATATAAAGTTGGATATCAAGGAGTCAATTGAACAAACTTCACAAAGAGCAGCAATTGCATGACATGCCTCCCTCCCTTTCTCGCCATCACCAAACGCAGAATATGCACTTCCATACATAGATGTATCTATTTCAGCAGAAGTTGAAGCCTCCTTCCCATTGAGCTTGGCTTCTTCTTCTTCTAATACCGAATCTACAGGATTTTCATCATTGTCATCCATTGCACCATAAGGGATTGAGGAGACCTTTCCGGCAAAGGCTTTTAGAGCATCTCCACTAACAGAGGGCCAGCCAGACGGTGTATACATCTCAGTGTGCATCTCAACACCAAGGCTACGAAGCACAATCGTCCTATTCTTTGCAGGAGCTTTTTTGCCTTCCTCGATAAACTCATCAACATTTGGTACCTTAAAAGTCTTCTCAAATGGCAAAGTTTCATTGGGATCCTTCCTATTGAAGATCACATTTGTCGAGTTCGAAAGGTGAAACCATAACGAATCATTAACAAATTTAATATCCTACTCTTTATGCTTCAACATATATCTTACAACGAAAAAAAACACTTCACTAGATATTTACGTTTCACAGAAAATCATCAGACCTCAAGAGTTTGTTCATAGAAAACAGGTAATTCAATAATTATGAAAAAATAATTGAAAGGATAAGAGAATGAAAGAGGCTCAAAATGCACCCAAGTTGGAAAAACAAATTGTGCCTTCCTCGTAGGAAAAAGAGGTACAACAGGAAAGACAAATTGGACTAACTTGTATACCTGTTTTGCATCCCACCAAAGAAAAGTAGACGCAATTGAGAATCACTCCCCACATTCATGTACAAGGCATCTGGACAATACTGAGAAGCCCACTTCCTAAATCTGTTGACGGCAATTTCTCTCTCTTGAATGGCTATTTTCTCCATCTTAGACAGATGACAACGATCAACCAGCATCCCCTCAGATTCCATTCTAACCAAAATTTCACCAAATGGACGCCAGTACTCTTCATAGAAATCGTACATGGTTCCCCTTTGTACTCCATCCAGCACCCATCCCATGGCCATCAGCTTCCCCTTCAAGCTCACAAAAAGCTTCAGTGTGCTAACTGAATCTAGGGCAGAATAACAAATCCAGGGAATTCTCTCTTTCCTTTGTAGCTCTTCTACAGGGGGAAGAGTGACGAGTTTCCCTTCAGACCCATCTTTCTTCACCTTTCTCTTGCCAAATATAGTTTTCATTGATATTTTTCCAGAAATCAGTTCATCCTTTGCAGTTAAGCCAGGGCCAGACATGACCTTTGGATCACCTGTGAGAGCTTCAAGAGAATAGCCGCCTTCTGCACGCCTTGAAGAATCCCATAATCGAGCAAGATGAATCGTATCAGCATGAAATCCATGGACCTTAAATCCATAGTTCTCCAAGACATGATTATCAAAGCTATAGTTATGCCAAACCTGTAAAGAAGAAGGCAAACTTATTCCTCAATTACTAACCCGATAAATAAGCAAAGCTCTATCCATCAACCAACCACTTGTATTAAGAAACTTCAAAATGCAAAAGAGTGACTATTCTATATCAACTTGAAAAAGATAAGAAGATGCAAGATGATTGATAGTTGTACACTTCCTCAGCATCAAAAAGTGTATATCTTTTCTACTGTCTCTACTAAGAACCTTTTTTTTTTCCTTTACTTTATAGTAATGGAGGACCAAAGGCTCAATTCCAGCAGGGCTGATAAACCACCAACAGCAAAAACAGACAACCTCCACAGTGTGTTCCAATTCAATTATTTCGAAATGTTTCACCAGTTACCCACAGAAAAATGAATAAGGCAGAAGAGATTTCTGAAGAATACTGATAATGAAAAATAGGTGGCGAATAGAGATAAATTGGATGGTTATTTCATTAGAGATCCAATTGGAGATCCAATTGTGGGGTTCGGGATGAGGGGAGGAACGAGGAACAAGATGGAGAAGGATGGGTGGACGGGATAGTTGCATAATGATTCAAAATGCCCCTGGTTCGGATAGCTTGAATCCTTCTAGTGGAGATACAAGGAAGCTTTTCCGTCTGCTGCAGAACAATGTAATTGACGGAGCGCAAAATTCTGTCACCACTTTTTGTTTTATTTTCATTTGACTCTATATATAGTGTGTGTCTGCATAAGAGGTCCATGTACTTTAGTTGAACAAGATACAACTATGCATAAATGTATGATTCAGAGACACGTGGAATTGGAGTCTATATCCCATATAAATAAATGGAAGTTAACGAATGTATAATTTCTGCAGGGATATATTCAGGCATATTGAATCATGATAAGGAAGTAGCATCCCTGGCACGAAGGGCCCTCAGGTGTTTTTCTTACTAAGAAATCTTTCCTATAATCCTATTCTAATTAAATTCGGCACTCCAACGTGAACTTGATTTTATACTATTTGCCTTTAGATTTGTATTGAAGTTGCACCTTTAGTATTGAAGTAGGGGGCTCTACAACTGACTAATTAGACCAGTGTCTCTGACCATTGATTGACACACACACATCCTGAGTCAAAACTTTAGCTACTGAA
This sequence comes from Amborella trichopoda, assembly GCF_000471905.2. The sequence continues at coordinate 1,263,167 of NW_006500347.1, forward strand.
GTAGACAAAAAAGTCAACAGAAATCACCATTTTTGCACGAACTTGGTGGTCAGACAAATGACAAATGCAATTTGAGATGACACGTAAACAACTAGGTCCACTCTCCTGAAAAGAAGGGTCCAATGATTTATTAGAATCCATGTTTACTTGTGCTGAAAAGTTAGGCAAAGAGGAAGACTGTGAAAACTTTGTCAAAAGTTCAATGATTTGTAGTAGTTGACTTCCACAATTCAGAGAGGTTGAGCAGAACGGATCCAATACAAGTTCAATTAGCTTTCTTCACAGATCAGACTGTATAATCTTTAGAAGTGATACCATATTCAAAATGAATAAGGTTAGAGCACGTGTACAAACCCTCACAATCATGAAGCCCCAAATAATTGAAACAGGCACCTCAGTACTGTTATTATATACTTCACGCTGCCATAACTACTTCCAAAACAACCAAGTTCATGTTTTGCTACAGGTACTCAACCAAGTGTAGCAGATCCTAATAAGACCTCCCTCATCATTTGGAACATTGGATTTATCACAACTAAGATGAATTACTTAGTAAAAATCATACAAATAGTAACAATCTGCAACAAGTAAAAGCCGATTTTTAGTTTAAATAAGAAGTACTTAATGTAAAAAAAACAAATTGAAGGGAAAACTTTACTTTTTTTATAGCTGGGTCTTCAAAAAAGGGCGCAAATGCCATCAACATATCTCTCCCACCATCAAGAACATCTACCCAGATACATGATTTTCCATTTCCAAAATCTGCTTCACCCGAATAGATGCTGAAACAAATAACTTCTCCATTACCCACTGGGGTTTCCCCCTTCACATCAATCTTAGCAACCTGGACAAAAAAAAACCAATTTTACCTTATGTTGAAAGGAAAAAATAAATGCATTAATATTTGCCAGCTCAAAACACAATAGAAGAGACCTAAACAAACACATAGTGAAACCCACATGCAAGAAAGAAAATTGCACCTCGGATTCATGAACTTTATATATCAATTTTGATGAAGGATATCTTGGGAAAAATTATATTACCAATGGATTTCAATAGTTACTTTCAGACATACCTCTGTATCGCATGCATGGACAAGGTGCCGGTACTCCTTAGTTAATTTTGAAACAACAGACTTTGCCACTGAGAGATTGTCAACTATGAGAACTTTATCATAGAGACATAAAAGCTTCTTTCTCTGCTCAGCCTGTGCATTATTGGATTCAGTCTTAGTAGTCACTTTCTCAACAAAGGTATCAATGGATTCACTATTGACAGCTTGTCCATTCAAAATCTCCTCTGCCATAGCATCATCTGATATCTCTTCCACAAATTCATAAGGAACAACACTATTTTGGAACACCACCTTCTTAATCAAAGACCCATTAGTCTGTGCATGCTCTCCCTCAATCTGTTTCCTCAATACTCCTAAGTGTGTAGGAAGATCTACTGCAGCATCTTCCTTCATTTGAGTTCTCACAGGACTATTTGCAACAGAAAATGAACAATTGTTCTTAACACCCAAGTCATTTTGGGTGGGTTCCAAATACGAGGGGCGGTTAGAAGACATCATTTGACCTTCTTGGGCATAATAATTTCCATTCTTTAGACGAAAAAGATCATCACGCATGTTAGTCATAGAACCACGCATGCTCTCTCTCATGTATGGGGTATTTAGGACTGATTTCACCACATGATTTTCTTCTAATTTCTGGCCATAAAAGGAGGTACTTCGAAGTGGGTCTTTTACATGAGGGGTTCTTCCTTTCAAACAAACCAAGTCATTCTTTTCTTTTTGTAAAATTGTACCACTTCGTGAAATTTCTGCGGTCACTGAGCCATCCGACATATTACAAGAAGGTTGCTGACCTAATCTTGATGCCCTCATCTTTCTACTCTCTTCAAGCCACCTAGCATTGATGCCATCCACTGAAGCACCAGAATTATGTGTTCTAAAAGGAGGAACTCTACCAGTTCCAGTTATTAGTGGCTCATTTATGGGACTCCTTAGACTTTGTCTATGTTCATCTTCTGTATTTTGCCAATTAACTAAGCTCGTTGACCTAGATCGTTCCCCCCTGGGATCAGGCCCGTTGGTGAAGTATGGTAACCGTCTATTGGATGAGGAGTGTGAGCTCCTCAAATTAGTGCGGACTTCAAAGTCTAGAACACGAGATGACCCATCTGCATCATTCAGAATACCAGTTTGGCTTTCCAAAATAACTGATCTGGAAGCTAGAGTTGCAACACTTCTAAACTTTAGAGGGGCAAGACGTGAATGATTTGAATATGTACTATCTACTTCCTGGAAAGAACCAATTTCTTGCCTGTCCTCCAAAACAACATGTCAGAATTAGAACAAGGAAATCAAAGCCTGAATGAATATGGAATACAAACATCACCAAGGTTATCATAACAATAATCAAAAGAGACGTGACAAAGGAAGGTCAGAAAATAAGACAAAAATCGATCATCAATTCTGGATGGTCAAAGGTAATATGTTTAAGAAATCATAAGCTGGATGGAGACAATGACCACAATGAAATAACTAAAGGGAAAAAACAATATACTCAATCATAATACAGAACTCCACATGCAAGCCAAAATATGGCACTGCGAAGTTTACAGTGAGTGTCAATATCAATAATCCAAACGGAAATTTGAAGCGTCATTCAAAAAGTTGCAAAGAATTTGTTGCACGCTGAACATCGTTTCGCTTTAAGTTAGATTCCATTAGATGGGTAAGAGCATCTGCCAACTCCGCCATGACCGATCAAACAAAAAGATACAAAAGATATTTGAAAGACAGCAGTAAACAAAAGAAATTGATGAGATATATGAGCACAAATAAAACAAGGTGAGAGTGATCATCAGAAGGAATACTCATTCAGCTCACCAAGGAGAGTCTATGACTCTATGTGCGCCTGTCCCATTGAGAGAATTAGAAGTTGAATTAGCCATGTCAGGCAAATGCTGAAAGGATAAGGTTCCTTACTATGAATTGCTTTTTCCATGGTGTCTGCAAGTCTATATGGGAAACATGAGTAATGCTTCACACATCTAATCACACACAGAATTCTAAGAAATTTATTATACGCGGTAACAGGGTGGTTTTCGGTTCTTTACTGATGCCTGGTATGGCAATTTTGCTTCATAAATCCTTGCTATTAATATGGGTGTCCTAGTCAAGGGTAGCTTGAGGTCGCTAAAAGTAAGGTGATTTGGGGTCTCATTTTCTCTTTCCTTCTTTTGTTGATCTTTTTTGGAGAGAAATTAACTTCATATTAATATATGTAGAAGGCAGCCCACAAACGGATGCTCAGAGTACAAGATGGTAGAGAAATAAAAGAATTACAAAGACCAAAAAACAAAATACTAAGTACAAAACCAGGCCAAAAGTGGCGACTGCAAGGATGTGATGCTGCCGGGGCACCGTTGTGGATGGGGGAAAATGTCCTCCGTATATGCTGGAAACCCAAACCCAAGTGTGAGACGGGGCAAGGAAGAGAAAGAGTTAGGTAGAAAAAAGGCTGGAGAAAAGAGGAAGGAGGAGGGTTTGAGGGGAGAAACAAGAGAAGAATGTCCTCTGTATTTTGTCAATATTCAATTTGGGATCTTGTTCTCAAGAGGGGAATTCATAACTTTAGAGTATTTGAGTCAACGATTATGTTTAAAAATCCTTTCTTTCAGAAAATGCAACCATATTAACTACAAATCACTTTTGCTTGAAGCCCACAACATGGCCTAGAAGCTACAATTGAAGTATGCTGATATCGCACTCACAATAACTAAACATGTCAACCAATATCACCAAAAGGAATCCAAGCTTCTCAACCCCCATCCTCCATAAAACTATTTGCAGTTTTTCATGACTAATCAAAGGCCATCTCAAACAACTGTTGGGTAACACCCCTAGTGAAGTTATCCATCCAAAGTTTCTTTACACATAAACAGAGAGTATACAAATTATCATCTACCTGTTCAGTAGGAATTTGTAGAAAACCAAAGGAAACTCCTTTATGTGTGCGTAGAATGAACTTAAGAAAATAAAAGACACAATAGCAAGGGAAAAACACATCCTTGGAGAGGAAAACTTCAGAGAGAGACGAAGCCCTCGCAGGCATACCTCTGAAACCCCTTGACAGATGCTGCAAAGGAATGGACTGAAGCTACACGTCTGTAAAAATGGGTGGAAGAAGAAGAAGAAGAAGAGGAAGAGAACCAAAAAGAAGGGGAGCAGTAGCAGCAGGGCTTGAAAGGGCCTCCCACCCCTTGCGCAGTAACCACCCCCAAACCCATTATCTCTGCAACTCTCCCCAGCCTGTTGCTCTTCACGGCCGTCTTGTTACTTCAAGCCCCCTCCTTAATCAATACACCATGAAAAACCTCTCTCTCTACAAACCCAACCATTTTCCTACTGAAAGGACGATTGCTCTTCCAGCGAATACCACCATTCTTTTAGAGAGAGAAGGATAATAGCTCTTCTCTTCTAGAGAGAGAGAGAAGAAACGGAGGTTTTGCAGTCCGCCATGAGAGGAGGCGTTTCAGAAAGAGGAAGAGTTGTAAAACCCTCTCGCAAAAACCTTAGAGAGAGAAAGAGAAAGAGAGAACGTCCAATTTGTGGTCGTGGAATTGTATGCCGATATTAATAGTTAATAAATTTGGAGCAAATATTTGAGAGTATAATGTTTCTGAATTTTAATATCCAATAAAGGAAGGTTGCTTTAACTTAACCTACTTCATGAATGCATTTTTTCCTTTATTTTATTTATTTTTGTGGCACCTATGCTGGCTTTCAGTTCGAGGGGGCCGTTCTGCGCGGGAAAGTATACACTTTAGGAGTAGCAATGGGTCGGGTCGGGGCGCACCTATCGTTTCCGTCCGTGTTAATTTTTTATTGTAAAACTTATGATTTGAAAGGAAAGCTTACAAATATGGTAGGAAAGTAAAACTAAGGAAAGTAAAAGTAGAATGGCATTAGAAAATAAGAAAAATGGGAAACTTAGCCGTGAAATTATTTTATATAAAAATGAAAAATTAGCTATAAAGTATTTTTTAAGCATAAAAATATACACTTGAGAATTTCAATTTTAAAAAAATTGAAAGAATAAAATTGGTATCTTATTTTTTTATATTTCTTATATTTCTAGTTCGTATAACATAAATTTTTTCTATTTATTTAATAGATAATAAAATATAAAAGTAAAAAATATTTGAAAGACTAAATATTTTTTAATTAAATTCTAATTTTTAGAATTTAAATATTAGAAACTGGTTTGGTATTTTTAAATATTTTTTAGTTTTTATAAAAGAAAAATTACGTACATATCCGTTATAATTTGCGTTATTACAAAACTATCTAATAGTTTCCGTTATTATTTATCTTTCCTTTTTTTAATGTCATAATCGAATTTTTTTAAATTCAATTTTTGAACAACTGAATTCTCTCTCTATGTCCTTCTTTCACTCATGCTTTACCCTATGTTCGTTCTCTCTACATACATTACATTGGCTGTGTTTAAACTCTTCCATATGTTTATCAATTCTCTCTATACCTTCTATTGGGTGGGTCTAAAGTCTTGTTTATATTCATCCATTCGCTATCTATACATTATATTGGGTGGGTTTATATTCTTCTTATGTTTATCTATTCTCTCGCTTGAAGGTTCTATTTTTCAATTGATTTGTAATTGGAACAGAGAAATTGTATAAACATATAGAAGAGTTTAAACCCAAATGTAATGTATAGAGAGAGAATGGATAAACATAGGGAAGAATTTAAACCCACCCAATGTAATGTATAGAGAGAATGGATGAAGATAGGGAAGAGTTTAAAGAGAAAATACAGGTAAAACGTGGTGAAAGAACGGTATAGAGAGAGAATTTGGTTGTTCAAAATTTGAATTTAAAATAATTTGATTAGTCGATAGAGAGAGAATACGTAGAGGACCTACGAGAGAGAAAAAAAATTACGGTGATTGAAATCTTCCGTTCTTCAACAACCAAAAATTTTAGATTTTCAGTTTCTAAAAAACCGAAATTGGCATGATTTCGATTGTTGCGGTTGTTCAATAATTGAAAAAGGGGAAATTCATATAGAGAGAATACATAGAGGAATTTTGAATTTTTTATTTTTCAAAAATGATTTTACAACTGAAAATCCATTGAATTGGGTTGTTCAACAACTGAAAAAAGGTAAAATTATCTTTTAAAAAAAAAAATTTCTTTATGACATGAAAAGAACGGATAGATAGGAAATAACAAAAACTATTCGGTAGTTTTGTATAACAGATATATTCGTAATTTTTCCTTTTATAAAATAACAAAATTTAGTAAAAATTAAAAACACTCATAAAAATTTCACAAAAATTTTAAAATTCAATTAATTGAAAGATGCTGATGAAAAAATATGGTTATCAAAACACACTCATTTCTGATAGGGCTGGGAAGGGGTCAAGTCGGGTCCGAACCTAGACATAGCCTGAAAATACATACATGGGACCCTGACCCCATATTTAAATTTATTTTGAGGACCCGGATCTAGACCTGACGGATTATACATAGAAAAAAAAGTAGCTAAAAATTAAAAATTACCTAATAACATGTACCTAAAATTACTAAAAAATATGAAAATTTACCAAAAACATATAAGCAAAATTATATTGTACTCAACAAATTTTGAATACTTCTATGGCCTTGTTTTGTACATGAAGCATTTTTTTTAGGGTGCGGTTTTTATAGAGCCGAGGCTCTAAACAATCAAAGTCAAGCGCGCATTCAAATATTGTCGAGAAATGTGGTTTCAATACTGGAAATATTTGTGATAGCCTTAAAAGTATTTTCATCTTTAATTATAAAATTTAAAGTTTCAAAATAAGTGTAGATTGAGCACATCTATAAAATCTTGAAAATTGACTGTTAAAAAATGCGTTAGAAGATGCACTATTTCCAATACTTAAAATCCATTTTCTTTATGTCCGTGTTTCTTTATGTTGAGATGATCATTTGAGGATATTTGGGCATCAAAATAGCCTCTTCTAGTGAAATTTTTTGGGTGGGTTTAAAGCCTCAGCTCTATACAAACGTTTTCTTTTCTTTTTTTAATAAGTGTATTTTTTTTAAGGGTGCAACATCACTTGTATAAAGCACATTAGTGGTATTTAATACTCTATATGAATGATGGCACACCCCATGTAGATGACATTATACTTCTTTTAATGACTAAAATACTCTTATTAAAAAAAACCCCACGTACAAAACAATGGTATATAAGTGTCCAAATTTGTTGAGTATGATGATAAATTACTCCATAGTGTAAACGCCCTAACATAACCCTTTAGATAGAGATGACACACTCCTTTATCTTATGTATATCATAGATAGTAAATTACTATGAAAGAATACAAGTGTAGATAGAAGAATACCCATGCAAAGAGAAAATTTTAGGAAATTTTTTCTAAAATTTCAAATTAATAAATTTTTTTGATATTATATTAATCTTATGGGGCAAGTAGCTTTGTCTTTCATTATATGTGAATTGTGAAGCATGAATGTCATTATATGTGAATTGTGAAGCATGAATGGAGATAATAGTCCAAGAATTCTAGGGAGAGCGTCTTTGATCACCCATATATGCAAAGTAGATTTACGTTGAGTTTAACTACAGCTTTTAACAACTACTGTTGATATTTTCGACTTATTTCATTAATGTATTGTTTTATATTATTTGAATATAATTTCCTATAATTTTTCTATTAACTTTTTATTGTTTATTTTCATTTATCTATTATTTTTTATTGTTCTCTATGTTCATATTTTTGTAATTATATTATTTTTGGGTATTTACTCTCGCCAGTCTATGAAGCTCAATGAACATATTCATCTTTTTAGGTAGGTTGTCATATTTTAATTAATTTTTCAAATGTTACTACTTCATGTGAATAGTAGACCTCGAGTGAGATTGTAATAGAAAAACCTTGCTACTTGAAAAATAATTTCACAATCACATATTCTATACATTTTTTTGGTTCACAATTTTATTGTGAGAATTATTTTCTTTAGAATACCTAATATGACATCTCATAATTTCTAATAAATTTCATGTTCAAAAAATTGTATTTGTTATTTTTGAAATTTTGAACTGAGGAAAATTTTGTACTTTTTATTTGATGCTTGATGTTTTAAATAAAATATATAAATACTAATGTTTCATCAACAACTAGGGCTAAGAATTTACCTTGACTTGACTTGAGACCCCAATGACCCGACCTGGTCGAGGTTCGAGTATGGGTTTAAGAATTGGACTCGGCGGGTCGGGTTCTTGTCCAAGATTTGGACCCAAATAGTAAATCATGTCGGGTTTGGGTATTGGTGGACCCGACCTAGTTATTCTAATATGTTATAAATTACTTTTTATTTACAAATTAAATAAGGTTATATATATTAATAGGTATGCTTTTTTAAGTTTTTTTTTTAATATATATATGTGGGAAAAGATCTCGTCAGCCCATGGGCAGACAACTATAGTGTCAACCAACTGCCCAAATTGAATCTGGGCTCAATCTAATGGCCACGACTTTATTTCGTATTTGAATTTTCATTTTTTTTATACAAATCCAAATCACTTAAAATTTTAAGCGTCCATACTTAATAACTAATATAATCTAATAAAAATATTTAAAAACTAAATCAAAAAATATAAATTGACCATACTACGCCCAAAATGTTTTGGTGGTAGTTTGATCAATTTATATTTTGCTAATTGTTTTTTATATATTTTTATTAGGTGCTCTTTGACGAGTAGAATGTAACCCTAAATTTTCAAGTAATTTGAATTTGTAGAAAAAAATATAAAAATTCAAATACGAAATAAGGTTGTGACCATCAGATCGGCCCAGATTCAATATAGACTATTGGTTAATACTGTAGCAGTCAGCTCGTAAGCTGACAACATCGATTCCTTATATATATATATATATATATATATATATATATATATATAGA
>NW_006500347.1:1272915-1288345 GCF_000471905.2 Amborella trichopoda
CATATATATATATATATATATATATATATATATAAACAATAGGGAAAATATATAATGAGACCATTTACCTTTAGTACAAGGTGGTCACAATTAATTTTGACCATTGGATGGAATAGGGGCACCATGGACAGACAAATAAAAAATATCAATACTAATAAAGGAAAAGAGAAGATGGATATTGTTCCATCAAGACCTATGATAACTCTTTCAAAAACGCCAAACCAGCTTCTAAGACAACAAGCCAAAGAGGTTGTCTCCTCTCCTAGCCCAGTCAGAGTTCCTAATACAGAAAAATATTTTTTTGTAGAAACAACTTTTGTGATAGATATGATTATAGAAGATGAGCATTGGGCTCTAGACCCGCTTATTATTGCCAATCAATACCTAATAAATAACTTGAATCCCTCTAATGGCAATAAAACGAGGAAATGGTATGAAGCAATACTTCTGGAAACAAGTTCTATTACCTTGGTACATTTCTACCAAAGGAATACTAATATAATAGCCTATTCAAAGTTCCATGTCAGAAAAATAATATCTTATAAAGAGTGGGGCGTAGACCCCATGAGAAGCAGAAAATTGCAAGCACCAGAGATCAACAACAAATATTATAAATATTCCGAATATATTGATGCATGGCATAAAGTTTTCTCCTTTCAGATTAATAATAACTCTCATTCTTGGTTTATACAGATAAAAGTCCTTATTACGGAAAAACTTCCTAATTGTTTCAGGTATTGGTTTCAGATCTGGGGATCTGGAATAGAAATCCTTCCTCCAAAAATACAAGCCTCCCAAACCAAATTTGCAAAATACAATGATAATGATCCCCAACTAAATCACCATTTATATTTCATGGCAATATATCAGATTCCTTGCATTATGAAGTGGAACTATGCAATATCAGAAAATCTTACCAATGATTTTGAATACATCCCTAAATTGCGAAAAAGAATATGGATTAAATGGTGGGATGTTTATGAAAATAAACTTATTGACCCAGAAAATATTAAACTTAAAAAAATCCCAATTGATTTACCAGAAGAAGTCCCAAATAGTTTTGCAGAATATATCAATAAGATGAAGAAACAAAATCCGAAGGCAACAAAAGAAGAACTGAAAAAATAGTTACTACAAATATTTGAAGAAGAAGAAGAATCAATGTCAACTTCATCTCAAAATGACGAAGATTTTGCCATTGAGAATAAAGATTGCGAACTAATCCAACCAATAATAGACTTCTCTCAATAAGACAACGGAGAAGAGCTCGGCCCGATCCATCAATAAGAATATCTTTGATACCAGATGTCTGCAACCTAGAAGATGTTGTCTGCCACCTAGAAAATGTTGTCTGCCACCTGTGAGATGATGTTACGGCACGAATAATGACCAAAGCCACCTGTTGAATCCGCCAAAAGAAATACTATAGAAGATGTCTTTGTCGACATATCCGCCAAAAGAAATACTATAGAAGATGCCTTTGCCGACATATTCGCCAAAAGAAATACTGTAGAAGATGCCTTTGCCGACATATCCGCCAAAAGAAATACTGTAGAAGATGCCTTTGCCGACATATCCGCTAAAAGAAATACTGTAGAAGATGCCCTTGCCAACAACTTTATGCCACTATTCCTCAGCTTTATGTCATTATATCACTATTCTTCAGCTTTAAGTCACACCGTTTGAAGCTGACATTCAAATCAAATAAGTCTTTGGCGTCCGAAGATTATATAAGAAAGAGCCTTCCTCATTTGAAGATCATCGAGAAAAACCAGAGAGATCTTCCCCGCTAAGCGCCTAAAGTCATTACTCTCTCTTTCTGAGTTATTACTCTCTCTGAGTCATTACTCTCTCTCTCTCTGAGTCATTACTCTCTCTTTCTGAGTTCTTACTCTCTCTGAGTCATTACTCCCTCTCTGAGTCATTACTCTATCTCTTTCTGAGCCATTACTCTCTCACTTTCATTAAGTCTTTTCATTTTCTTGCCATACTTAAGCTGTATATCAGATGGAATACAAATCCTTACCGAATCTCCCTTAAAATGTGTAAGATACTGTATGTATGATTGTAATTTTTCAACCCTACCGAGCTACTGTCTGGAGGAGAGGAAACTTTTTTTCAAGCTACTGCAAGTGTGTAATGTGAGTATTTTAGCTTTGCTATAATCTTCTTAGTATCAAGTGTATATTTTTAATATGCAAATAAAGTTTGTTTTAAGGGTTAAAGTTAGAGACATTACTTATACTAATTGGATTCTTTTAGATATTTCTCCTTTATCTATATTTATCCTGATACTCGTACTGTTATATACAGGTTTTGTTAGACTGTTTATATAAATAATAGAATTAATATTCATACGACTTCTATTTTAGATCTTGGGTTAGTTTGGTATCAGAGCCATAAGTTTTATCAGTGGTGAACTGAACGTTGATAATAATATCCCAAAAGTTAACAACTTGTAAAATTTACCTTTCAAGGGTAAGTCCGAGAGTTGAGACCAAAGTCGCCCTTACCCGTATTACCATTTAAGGCCAGAAGAGCCGTCAAGGTACTAGGGACGTAAGAGGTTGACTCGAGTACTCATCCGTTACCCTAAATGAAAAATTTTATTAGGACGTTATCCAATAGGACATTATTATCATCCAACAGTACACTAAGGATAAAAATTAAAGAAGAAATAATAATTGATATTATTGAAAAGCAAGTACATAATTGGAATATCCCAAAAGTTCCTATAACAGATATTTATAAAAAGGGAACTTTTGAGTTGAGATCTAGCTACACTATTACAACTGTTGAACAAAGTTTTTCTGTTAATAGTAATCAAGAAAGCTTCCAACTTCTATCTAATAAAATAATTCAAACACATAAAGATAAGGATTATAAATATTTACATATAGGCCTAATACAGATAGCGGTAAAATCCATCACCAGATTAGGATTAAATAACTCTATACTATTATGCCTTAGAGATAGTAGACATAATAGGTTTTCAGATTCTTTACTAGGGTTAGTAGAGTCCAGTCTTTGCAGTGATCCTGTGTATTTCAATTGTTTTCCCAATTTCTCGGTCTCTTTAACTGATCCTAATCTTCTTAAAGTCCTAACTCTAAACATAAAAACCCAAGGATTTGATATGAATCCAGGATCTCAAAACATAGCTTTAATATATAGAATTTGTTATAAAATAATGAATACTTTGAATCCTAATGTCCTCCAGATAGACACTAAGGGACAGACCGTATTTTTTCAGACAAATATTGAAAAATCAAACACGGTCATTCCTAGGTCAATAAATTGGTCCTAGGTCATCCTCCTAAAACACTGGTCCATCCATAATGAGAATCAACAGTATAAGACTCCTATTAATAGAGAGCCAGACCAAATAGTTGAGCATCCTGATGGGGATATCGAAAAACAATTAAGTACAAACCGAAGGGCAAGATTGAATTTTACTGACGACGCCATAAAACCACGAAGACGAGTGCCTGTTCCTTCCAGACATTCTACTTCATCCATACAAAATAAACCCTTAATCCAATGATTGACAAGAGCAAACAGTAATATTTATATACCTGTTTATAAACCTTTTGATCCACGCCCATTTGGGAATGAACCAACATTCTCTGATCTTGATTTTAGTGTTCTGACTCTTCAAAAAGAAGAAAGAATAGATATAGAAGAACTTAAAAATGATTACCTTTCTGAAGATAATAAAGAAATAAGATATTGGTATCTGATCGAATTCCCGAAAGAATTATTAGATGCTTTTCATAAAAAATATAACAAGTTTATAAAATGCAGTAAACAGATGGTAGGATTCTTTGAATGGTTGAAAGCAATTCTTAAAGAGAAAAGAATTCTCATTCCTAATTTTGAATTAAATACAATAGAAAATCAATATCAAACCTTCCATAATATAGAAGCGGAAGAAATACAGAGTATACATCCCTCCAGAGAGAAGTCTCCACATAAAAGGAATATTAAAAGATAAACCTGAAACTAAGGCTTCCCCATATAAAATGATTCCTAACGAGCATGGCCATAAACTAGAAAGAATTCCCCACATAATAGAACAAAATAATTTTACCAACCTTTACGTACAGTCTATTGGTAAACAGACTACCCGAATAAAAAGTATAGTAACCAAAACCCAGCCTATTGAAGAAAAAAAGAAGGCAATCTTATTCAATCCTCCTCCAGAAATAAATGAAGAGAGGTTTAGTCTAAAAGGAATTAAGAAAAAAGAGGAGAACAAAGAGTTGGTTGATGAACTTATAAAAAAATTATCCCAATTAAGCTCAAAGGATAAAAAGGGAAAATGAATCACACTTTAAGCTGAAGCTATGGTACTTCAAGAAGATCCGATAAATGAGGAGATACAAGATATGGAAAAATCTTTTAAAACCAATAATATCTATGATATCAATAGATTAGACTACAGAAGAAAATGGAGGTTTACGGAGAATGTATCATACTAGACCAACCCCGGTAGATATACAGTTTGTGGAAGATTTGATCTCTAGTACTGTATCTTACTCGGGAAGAACAATAGTCAATTGGAATATAGATGGAATGTCGGACCATCAGATATTAGATACTATGAAACATATGACCATATATGCCTCTGCCTGTAAGATAGCCGGAAATCATGATCAAGAAGTAGCAAAAGCTATTGTTTATGGATTCACTGGATGGCTAAGAGGTTGGTGGGATTTCCACATGAGTGAAACCTCTAAAACCCAAATATTGAATGCTACCAGACAGTGGGTAGTTAAAAATGAATTTAATCAGGATATACCTCATAGCGAAAGTGACGCTATCAACACTCTTATCTATATTATAACACTCCATTTTATAGGAAGTACTTCTTTATTAGATGCCAGGACAGAAGATCTATTATTTAATCTAAGATGTCCAACACTATCTGACTATAAATGGGACAAAGATGCTTTCTTTTCCCGCCTGCTAACCCGAGAAGATATTAGTGCTGATCACTGGAAAGAAAAATTTATAGCAGGATTACCCTATTTGTTTGTTGAAATGGTTAAAACCAGATTGAAAGGAAAATATGGAGGAATAATTCCATAGTCTTCCTATACACTTGAGGAATTATCTGCAGAAATTTGTGCAGAAGGTCTTGCCCTATGTACTGATTTAAAATTAAGAAACAATTGGATAAACAAAGAATGACGGGCAAGAAAGAATTAGGAGATTTTTGCGAACAGTTTGGCTATAATACTATCCCTTCTTCTGATAAATTATATAAGCGGAAAAATAAAAAATATAAATCTAAGAAAAATATGAAAGAAAATTTACTAAAAAATTTGCCCCAAGAACAAATTTTAAAAAGGGCAAAAGAAAAATTCCAGTTTGTTATAACTGTGGAAAGGTAGGACATTATAAAAATAAATGTAAAATAAAAAAGAAAATTAATACCCTACCTCTTGAAGAAGAAATCAAAAATCAAATTTATAATATTCTCCAGATAGAAGAACACAGTTCTGATAACATGAGTACTGATACTGAGCCTTTAGTCGCAGAAATAGAAGACGAAAGCTTCATGTTAAGCAGCTCAGATTCTAGTGAAGAAATAGATGATTGTTTTTGTAACACTCTTAATACTCTTACAAATGAAGAAAACTTGATTATACAATTAATAGATAAAATAGCTAATCTAGAAGCTAAGAAAGAAGCCCTGACACGATATATATAGGTGGCTAAGACGAAGAAAAAGCTAGTCCCCTAAGTAAAAACCCAGGAAGACTACAGTCATGCTAAAATACTTAAAAGAATCAATAAAGACGATAATATCCAATGAGAACCATCTATTTCTAAATTAAAACAAGAAATAAATGATATAACAAAGGAAGTACAAATACTTAAAAACAGAATAAGAATATTGGAACTGGCTAATGAATTTCCTGATAGTAATGATAATGAAACAGATGAATTAGAATTTGATAGTCTTATAAATATTTATTATCTTCATAGGAAACACTTATCCCCTATAGAAGAAGCTTCTGAATCCTCACAAGTCGATACAGGCCCAACACATGAAAAAAATCTTATACTAAATAATAATTATGTGAATTTATTAAACAAGATTGTCACCCAATAGTAAATAAGGATAATAGTAAATAAAGACTATAGTTTCTAATCATTAGCCTTAATAGATTCGGGAGCAGATCTTAACTGTGTAAATGAAGGTTTAGTACTTACGAAATACTTTAGTAAAACAACTCAAATACTTAATACAGCAGATGGTAGTAGACTAATCATTAAATATAAATTGTCTAATGTTGCAGTGTGTAACAATGGTAACTGCTTTGAAATGCCGTTTATTATGGTCAAAGGGCTAAGCCAGGCTGTTATACTTGACACTGTTTTTCTTAATTTGCTTTATCCCTTAAAAATTGACCATACAGGAATAGAATCGAATATAAAAGGTCATAATGTAAAATTTGAATTTATAGATAAACCAAAAATTAGGGAAGCCAATAACCTTAGACAAATTATAGAAAATAAAGAAAAGTTTTTATGTTCTCTTAAAAAGGAAATAAAAAATAAAGTTATAGAAGATAACCTTTCTCTTCCATAAAACATAAAAAATATTGAAAATATAAAACATAGAATAGAAAAAGAAATTTGTGTTGATCTACCGAATGCGTTCTGGAACAAAGAAAAAACATATAGTAAATCTACCTTATGAAGAAGACTTTAATGGAAATAAAATAGCCACAAAAGCTAGGCCTATTCAAATGAATCCTAGGCTCCTGGAAAAATGAAAAAAAGACATTGATGAATTGCTCCAGAAACAGCTATTCAGAAAAAGCTTATCACCATGGAGTTGCTCAGCTTTCTACGTGGAAAAGGCCTTAGAAAAAGAACGAGGAGCACCAAGATTGGTACTCAACTATAAACCTCTAAATAAGGTATTGAAGTGGATAAGATATCCAATACCAAACAAAAAAGACCTACTTGATAGACTTGTTAGTGCTTGCATATTTTCTAAATTCGACTTAAAGTCCGGTTACTGGCAAATACAGATTTCTGAAAAAGATAGATATAAAACTGCCTTTAATGTCCCTTTCGGACAGTATGAATGGAACGTAATGCCCTTTGGGCTGAAAAACGCTCCCTCAGAATTTCAAAATATAATGAATGATATTTTTAACCCTTATATGAAATTCATGATTATTTATATATACGATGTATTAATATTTTTTGAAAGTATTAAACAACACTTCAAGCATATAAACGTTTTCATAAATGCTATTAAAAATGCAGGACTGGTGGTCTCAGCTAAAAAAATTAGCCTTTGTCAAACTAAACTAAGATTCTTAGGACACAATATCTATCAAGGTAGTATTGTGCCAATTGATAGAGAAATACAATTTGCAGATAAATTTCCTGATATCATTTTAAACAAAACAAAACTTCAAAGGTTTCTGGGATGTCTAAATTATATCTCAGATTTTTATCAAAACCTAGCTATTGATGCTAAACCTTTATTTGATAGATTAAAGAAAAATCCACCCAAATGGACTGAAGTACATACTATGGCAGTAAAGAAAATAAAAAATAAAGCCAAAGAATTACCCTGCCTAACATTATCCAATCCTGAAGCTTTTAAAATAATTGAATGTGATGCCTCCGAAATAAGATTGGGAGGAATCTTGAAACAGAAAATAAATGATAAAGAACAATTAGTCCGCTTTACTTCTAAAGCTTGGAACAACACTTAGCAAAACTATTCAACGGTTAAGAAAGAACTCTTAGACATTGTTCATTGTGTTTCCAAATTTCAAAGTGATATTCTTAATCAAAATTTTTTAATATGGACCGATTGTAAAGCAACCAAAGACATTTTACTTAAAGATGTTAAAAATTTAGTCTCTAAACAGATTTTTGCTCGATGGCAAGCTATACTTTCCTCCTTTGATTCTGATATCAAACACCTCAAAGGTCATACTAACTTCTTTCCTGATTTCTTAACCCGTGAATATTTGCAGGGGGACAGGGATAGGGGCAGCATGGACAGACAAATAATTTCTGGAAGATAAAGGTTTTCTTCTATAATTTTATTTTTTATTTCCTCTTTAAGAGAACATAAAAACTTTTCTTTGTTTCTATAATTTGTCTAAGGTTATTGACTTCCCTTATTTTTGGTTTATCTATAAATTAAAATTTTACATTATGACCTTTTATATTCGATTCTATTCATGTATGGTCTATTTTTAAGGGATAAAGCAAATTACGAAAGGGAGTTCCAAGTATAACAGCCTGGCTTAATCCTTTGACCATAATAAACGGCATTTCAAAGCAGTTACCATTGTTACACACTGCAGCATTAGACAATTTATATTTAATGATTAGTCTACTACCATCTGCTGTATTAAGTATTTGAGTTGTTTTACTAAAGTATTTCGTAGGTACTAAACCTTCATTTATACAGTTAAAATCTGCTCCCGAATCTATTAAGGCTAATGATTAGAAACTATATTCTTTATTTACTATTATCCTTATTAATGTAAACCATTTTTGGGACAATCTTGTTTAATAAATTCACATAATTACTATTTAGTATAAGATCTTTTTCTTGTGCTAGGCCTGTATCGACTTGTGAGGATTCAAGAGTTTCTTCTATAGGGGATAATGGTTTCCTATGAAGATTATAACTATTTATAAGACTATCAAATTCTAATTCATCTGTTTCATTATCATTACTATCAGGAAATTCATTCGCCAGTTCCAATATTCTTATTCTGTTTTTAAGTATTTGTACTTCCTTTTTTATATCATTTATTTCTTGTTTTAATTTAGAAATAGATGGTTCTCTTTGGATATTATCCTCTTTATTGATTCTTTTAAGTATTTCAGCCAGATTGTAGTCTTCCTGGGTTTTTACCAAGGGGACTGGCTTTTTTTTCATCTTAGCCACCTATATATATCATGTCAGGGCTTCTTTCTTAGCTTCTGGATTAGCTATTTTATCTATTAATTCTATAATCAAGTTTTTTTCATTTGTAAGAGTATTAAGAGTGTTACAAAAACAATCATCTATTTCTTCACTAGAATCTGAGCTGCTTAACATGAAGCTTTTGTCTTCTATTTCTGTGACTAAAGGCTCAGTATCAGTACTCATATTATCAAAAATGTCTTCTTCTATTTGGAGAATATTATAAATTTGATTTTTGATTTCTTCTTCAAGAGGTAGGGTATTAATTTTCTTTTTTATTTTACATTTATTTTTATAATGTCCTACTTTTCCACAGTTATAACAAACCGGAATTTTTCTTTTTCCTTTTTAAAAAATTGTTCTTGGGGCAAATTTTCTAGTAAATTTTTCTTTCATATTTTTCTTAGATTTGTATTTTTTATTTTTCCGCTTATATAATTTATCAGAAGAAGGGATAGTATTATAGCCAAACTGTTCGCAAAAATCTCCTAATTCTTTCTTGCCCGTCATTTTTTGTTTATCCAATTGTTTCTTAATTTTAAATCAGTACATAGGGCAAGACCTTCTGCACAAATTTCTGCAGATAATTCTCCAAATGTATAGAGAGAGTATAGAATTATTCCTCCATGTTTTCCATTCAATATGGTTTTAACCTTTTCAACAAACAAATAGGGTAATCCTGTTACAAATTTTTCTTTCCAGTGATCAGCACTAATATCTTCTCGAGTTAGCAGGCGGGAAAAGAAAACATCTTTGTACCATTTATAATGAGATAGTGTTGGACATCTTAGATTAGATAATTGAACTTCTGTCCTGACATCTAATAAAGAATTACTTCCTATAAAATGGAGTGTTATAAAATATAGATAAGAGTGTTGACAGCGTCACTTTCGCTATGAGGTATATCCTGATTAAATTCATTTTTAACTACCCACTGTCGGGTAGCATTCAATATTTGGGTTTCAGAGGTTTCACTCATGTGGAAATCCCACCAACCTCTTTAGCCATCCAATGAATCCACAAACAATAGCTTTTGCTACTTCTTGATCATGATTTCCGGGTATCTTACAGGCAGAGGCATACATGGTCATATGTTTCCTAGTATCTAATATTTGATGGTCCGACATTCCATCTATATTCCAATTGACTATTGTTCTTCCCAAGTAAGATACAGTACTAGAGATCAAATCTTCCTCAAACTGTATATCTATCGGGGTTGGTCTAGTATATACATTCTTGATTGGGCCGTAGGCCTCCATTTCCTTCTGTAGTCTAATCTATTGATATCATAGATATTATTGGTTTTAAAAGATTTTTCCATATCTTGTATCTCTTCATTTATCGGATCTTCTTGAAGTACCATAGCTTCAGCTTCAAGTGTGATTCCTTTTCCCTTTTTATCCTTTAAGCTTAATATGGATAATTTTTTTATAAGTTCATCAACCAACTCTTTGTTCTCCTCTTTTTTCTTAATTCCTTTTAGACTAAACCTCTCTTCATTTATTTCTGGAGGAGGCTTGAATAAGATTGCCTTCTTTTTTTCTTCAATAGGCGGGGTTTTGGTTACTATACTTTCTATTCGGGTAGTCTGTTTACCAATAGACTGTACGTAAAGGTTGGTAAAATTATTTTGTTCTATTATGTGGGGAATTCTTTTTAGTTTATGGCCATGCTCGTTAGGAATCATTTTATATGGGGAAGCCTTAGTTTCAGGTTTATCTTTTAATATTCCTTTTATGTGGAGACTTCTCTCTGAAGGATGTATACTCTGTATTTCTTTCCCTTCTATAGTATGGAAGGTTTGATATTGATTTTCTATTGTATTTAATTCAAAATTAGGAATGAGAATTCTTTTCTCTTTAAGGATTGCTTTCAACCATTCAAAGAATCTTACCATCTGTTTACTGCTTTTTATAAACTTGTTATATTTTTTATGAAAAGCAGCTAATAATTCTTTCGGGAATTCGGTGAAATACCAATATCTTATTTCTTTATTATCCTCGGAAAGGTAATCATTTTTAAGTACTTCTATATCTATTCTTTCTTCTTTTTGAAGAGTCATAACACTAAAATCAAGATCAGAGAATGTTGGTTCATTCCCAAATGGGCGTGGATCAAAAGGTTTATAAACAGGTATATAAATACACTACTGTTTGATCTAGTCATTGCTATGACTAAGGGTTTATTTTGTATGGATGAAGTAGAATGTTTGGAAGGAACAGGCACTCGTTTTCGTGGTTTTATGGCGTCGTCAGTAAAATTTAATCTTGCCTTTCGGTTTGTACTGAATTGTATTTCGATATCCCCATCAGGATGTTCAACTATTTGTTCTGGCTCTCTATTAATAGGAGTCTTATACTGTTGACTCTCCCTATGGATGGACCAGTGTTCTGGGAGGATGACCTGGGACCAATTTATTGACCTAGGAATGACCGTGTTTGATTTTTCAATATTTGTCTGAAAAAATACGGTCTGTCCCTTAGTGTCTATCTAGAGGACATTAGGACTCAAAGTATTCATTACTTTATAACAAATTCTATATATTAAAGCTATGTTTTGAGATCTTGGATTCATGTTGAATCCTTAAGTTTTTATGTTTAGAGTTGGGACTTTAAGAAGATTAGGATCAGTTAAAGAGACCGAGAAATTGGGAAAACAATTGAAATACACAGGACCACTGCACAGACTGGACTCTACTACCCTTAGTAAAGAATCTGAAAACCTATTATGTCTACTATCTAAGGCATAATAGTATAGAGTTATTTAATCCTAATCTGGTGAGGGGTTTTACCGCTATCTGTATTAGGCCTATATGTAAATATTTATAATCCTTATCTTTATGTGTTTGAATTATTTTATTAGATAGAAGTTGGAAGCTTTCTTGATTACTATTAACAGAAAAACTTTGTTCAACAGTTGTAATAGCGTAGCTAGATCTCAACTCAAAAGTTCTTTTTTTATAAATATCTGTTGTAGGAAGTTTTGGGATATTCCAATTATGTATTTGCTTTTCATTATTATCGATTATTATTTCTTCTTTATTTTTTATCCTTAGTATACTGTTGGATGATTAGAATGTCCTATTGGATAACGTCCTAATAAAATTTTTCATTTAGGGTAACGGACGAGTACTCGAGTCAACCTCTTACGAACCTGGTACCTTGACGGCTCTTCTGGCCTTAAAGGGTAAAACGGGTCAGGGCGACTTTGGTCTCAACTCTCGGACTTACCCTTAAAAGGTAAATTTTATAAGTTGTTAACTTTTAGGATATTATTATCAACGTTCAGTTCACCACTGATAAAACTTATGGCTCTAATACCAAACTAACCTAAGATCTAAAATAGAAGTCGTATGAATATTAATTCTATTATTTATATAAACAGTCTAACAAAACATGTATATAACAGTACGAGTATCAGGATAAATATAGATAAAGGAGAAATATCTAAAACAATCCAATTAGTATAAGTAACGTCTCTAACTTTAACACTTATAACAAACTTTATTTGCATATTAAAAATATACACATGATACTAAGAAGATTATAGCAAAGCTAAAATACTCTTATTACACACTTGCAGTAGCTTGAA
Source organism: Amborella trichopoda (assembly GCF_000471905.2). Next base: position 1,285,469 of record NW_006500347.1, read on the forward strand.
AAAAATTTCCACTCCTCCGGACAGTAGCTAGGTAGGGTTGGAAAATTACAATCACACATACAGTATCTTACACACTTTTAGGGAGATTCGATATGGATTGGTATTCCACCTGATATACAGCTTAAGTATGGCAAGAAAATGAAAAGACTCAAAGAAAGTGAGAGAGTAATGGCTCAGAAAGAGAGAGAGTAATGACTCAGAGAGAGTAATAACTCAGAAAGAGAGAGTAATGACTTTAGGCGCTTAGTGGGGAAGATCTCTCTGGTTTTTCTCGATGATCTTCAAATGAGGAGGGCTCTTTCTTATATAATCTTCGGACGCCAAAGACCTCGTTAATTGGATTTGAATGTCAGCTTCAAACGGTGTGACTTAAAGTTGAAGAATAGTGTTATAGTGACATAAAGCTGAGGAATAGTGGCATAAAGTTGTCGGCAAGGGAATCTTCTACAATATTTCTTTTGGCGGATATGTCGGCAAAGGCATCTTCTACAGTATTTCTTTTGGCGGATATGTCGGCAAAGGCATCTTCTACAGTATTTCTTTTGGCGGATATGTCGGCAAAGGCAACTTCTATAGTATTTCTTTTGGCGGATTCAACAGGTGGCTTTGGTCATTATTGGTGGCCGTAACATCATCTCATAGGTGGCAGACAACATTTTTTAGGTGGCAGACAACATTTTCTAGGTGGAAGACAACATCTTCTAGGTTGCATACATCTGGTATCAAAGATATTCTTATTGATGGATTGGGCCGAGCTCTTCTCTAGTGTCTTATCGGGAGAAGTCTATTAGTGGTTGGATTAGTTCGCAATCTTCATTCTCAGTGGCAAAATCTTCTTCATTTTGGGATGAAGTTGACATCGATTCTACTTCTTCTTCAAATATTTGTAGTAACTGTTTTTTCAGTTCTTCTTGTGTTGCCTTCGGATTTTGCTTCTTCATCTTATTGATATATTCTGCAAAACTATTTGGGACTTCTTCTGGTAAATCAATTGGGATTTTTCTAAGTTTAATATTTTCTGAGTCAAATATTTTCTGAGTCAATATTTTCATAAACATCCCACCATTTAATCCATATTCTTTTTCCCAATTTAGGGATGTATTCAAAATCATTGGTAATATTTTTTGATACTGCATAGTTCCACTTCATAATGCAAGGAATCTGATATATTGCCATGAAATATAAATGGTGATCTAGTTGGGGATCATTATCATTGTATTTTACAAATTTGGTTTGGGAGGCTTGTATTTTTGGAGGAAGGATTTCTGTTTCAGATCCCTAGATCTGAAACAAATACCTGAACCAATTAGGAAGTTTTTCAGTAATAAGGATTTTTATCTGTATAAACCCAAAATGAGTGTTATAATTATTTTGAAGGGAGAAAACTTTATGCCTTGCATCAATATATTCGGAATATTTATAATATTTGTTGTTGAACTCTAGTGCGTGCAATTGTCATCTTCTTATGGGGTCTAAGCCCCACTCTTTATAAGATATTATTTTTCTGATCTGGAACTTTGAATATGCTATTATATTAGTATTCCTTTGGTATAAATGTACCAAGGTAATAGAGCCTGTTTCCAGAAGTATTGCTTCATACCATTCCCTCATTTTATTGCCATTAGAGGGATTCAAGTTATTTATTAAATATTGATTGGCAATAATAAGTGGGTCTAGAACCCAATGCTCATCTTCTATAATCATATCTATCACAAAAGTAAAGTTGTTTCTAATAAAAAAAAGATTTTTTTGCATTAGGAACTCTGACTGGGCTAGGAGAGGAGTCAACCTCTTTTGCTTGTTGTCTTATAAGCTGGTTTGGGGTTTTGAGAGAGTTATTATAGGTTTGGATGGGGATGGAACAATATCCATCTTCTCTTTTCTTGTATTAGTATTGATATTTATTATTTGTCTGTCCATGCTACCCCTATCCCTGTCCCCCCTGCGAAAATTCACGGGTTAAGAAATCAGGAAGGAAGTTAGTATGACCTTTGAGGTGTTCGATATCAAAATCAAAGGAGGAAAGTATTGTTTGCCATCGGGCAAAAAGATCTTTTTAGAGACTAAATTTTTAACATCTTTAAGTAAAATGTCTTTGGTTGCTTTACAATCGGTCCGTATTAAAATTTTTTGATTAAGAATATCACTTTGAAATTTGGAAACACAATGAACAATGGCTTAAAGTTCTTTCTTAACCGTTGAATAGTTTTGCTGAGTGTTGTTCCAAGCTTTAGAAGTAAAGCGGACTAATTGTTCTTTATCATTTATTTTCTGTTTCAAGATTCCTCCCAATACTATTTCGGACGCGTCACATTCGATTATTTTAAAAGCATAAGGAATTGACAATGTTAGGCAGGGTAATTCTTTAGCTTTCTTTTTTATTTTCTTTACTGCCATAGTATGTATTTCAGTCCATTTGGGTGGATTTTTCTTTAATCTATCAAATAAAGGTTTAGCATCAATAGCTAGGTTTTGATAAAAAGCTGAGATATAATTTAAACATCCCAGAAACCTTTGAAGTTCTATTTTGTCTAAAATGATATCAGAATATTTATCTGTAAATTGTATTGCTCTATCAATTGACACAATACTACCTTGATAGATATTGTGTCCTAAGAATCTTATTTTAGTTTGACAAAGGCTAATTCTTTTAGCTGATACCATCAGTCATGCATTTTTAATAGCATTTATGAAGACATTTATATGCTTGAAGTGTTGTTTAATACTTTCAAAAAATATTAATACATCGTCTATATAAATAATCATGAATTTCATATAAGGGTTAAAAATATCATTCATTATATTTTGAATCAAAGGTGGGTTAATTGTGACTACCTTGTGTCAAAGGTAAATGGTCTCATTCTATACTTTTCCATA
>NW_006500347.1:1288630-1320046 GCF_000471905.2 Amborella trichopoda
ATATTAATAATACTAATATTATGTATTTATATTATGCATAGTGAATAGTGATCAACAAAAACGTTCTGAAAGATTAAGTTCCTAATCTTTCAAGTTTTAACAAAAGAATGAAAACTTTAATTGGAAGATTACTTTCTAAACTTTTCGATGAAACTATGTATCAAACACAAAACTTTTGAAAAATTAGAAAGAAATCTTTCAAAAAAACAAATGCGCTCTTAAAGATAGGAATTAAGCACCTTGGATTTCTCTTTCTCTCTCTCTCTCTCCCATTAAAAATGAAAAGCTATCTATCCTTGTGACTCTCTCTCCGTCTATCTGTCTCTCTCAATTCTCCCTACAGACACACTCTCTCTCTCCTTCTAAATATGGTAAGCATCTATCTCTATTAAATATTCTTTTTTTATATTAAAATAGATGCATACTCTCTCTTTACCATCCTAAAATACATACATAATCTGTTTATCAAAGATGAAAATGTATCTTACAATATCTATACAATTAGAGCCCCTTCTTATTTTCGCGACATGCATCCACCCATTAATAATGTATAGATTATTACATTTGAACTAATCACATGCTAGTATGGCAAGTGACTAATCAATTTTAAAATGTAATCCCTCTTGTAAAAAAAAATGTCACTAACAACTATGTTTGGCTAAGAAGGGCAAAATACATAAAACCTCTTTTTAAGCTGCGGATGAAAAGTTGGCAAATATCACAAGCTATTAATATTGTTTTTAAGAGTGAAAGGATCTGATATGGCTATCAGGGCATCAATAGGGTCTTTCCCAATTTTAAGTGTAGATTACTTTTGTCTCTTGATAAAAGTTCGCATCCTCAATGACCATTACTTCTGTTTATAAAACTTAAAGGAAAAAAATTATATAGAGCTAAGAATCTAAACAATCAAATTAGAGCCCATCTCAAAAATTTTACTAAAAGAGGTTGTTTTTATGCCCAAATATCCTCAAATTGATCATCTCGACATCAAAATGCATAGACATGAGAAAAAAAAAGATTTTAAGTTTTGGAAATAGTGCATTTTTAGACCGTCAATTTTCAAGATTTTCATGTTTTCAGAGATCTGCTTGATCTCCATTATTTTTGGAGCTTTAAACTTTATAATTCAAAATGGCGAAATATTTTTAAGGCTATCGCAAAGATTTCCCATATTGAAACCACATGTCTCAACACTAATTGAAAGTGCGCTCTACTTTGATTGTTTGGAGCCTCGGCTCTAGACAAACTGCACCCAAGTTTAAAATGAGAGTATTATTCTAGAGGAAAGATTTATATAAGGTAGCAACCTTAAAATGTAGAATTACAGATGCACCTCAATAATCTGTTTTAATGCTGAAAAACCTTTGAATTGATCATCTCGATATCGAGATATAAGAATATGGAAAAAAAAGAAAAAGATTTTGAGTGCAAGAAATAGTGCATCTTGCATCACACTATGTAGGCTAACCATTTTTAAGATTTTCATATGTTTATAGATCTACTTGATTTTAACTATTTTTGGAATTTAAAATTTTATAATTAAATATAAAAATATATTTTAAGATAATCTTAATAATTTTTTACACTAAAATTTAGAGGTGCGCCTTAACTCGATTGTTTGAGGTTGCAACCTTATAAAAACCACACCCTATTCTATATGCTTGCAGTATAGACTTGGGTTTTGTTTTCTTTTTATAGGGAAGAAATTGGATGATTTCTTCCACATCTTCAAACACATGAACCTATCTGTTTACATACAAAATCTGAAGCAAGATGGCTGAAAAGCCTACTCCACATAAGCCTACTCCACATCAATTTGTATGAAACTTAATCAATTAAAGCCTTTGGAAGAGAGAGTGGGTTTTGTCGAATTACAAGTCACAATGGTCAGCCTCTATGGCTTCCCTCTTACTACCCGTCAATCATGAAAACTAAAGAGAAAAGGAAAAAAGTTTATATAAGGATGTAACCTTATAATGTAGAACTATGGATGCTCCTAAAAAATCCATCGGAAAAAGTAGTTTTAATGTTGAAAAACCTTTTGATTGATCATCTCGACATCGAGATATATGACTGAAAAATAAAAAGATTTTAAGTCTAAAAAATAGTGCATTTTACAACATATTATCTATACCGTCCATTTTGAAGATTTTCATATGTTTATAGATCTACTTAATTTTAACTATTTTTAAAATTTTAAATTTTATAATTAGTTATAAAAATAGATTTTGAGATATTCCTAAAAACATTTTGTATCAAAATTATATACCATAATAAAATTTGAAAGTGCACTTTACCTTTACACCTACGGATGCATCCGTATGCCAACTACACCCAAGAGAAAAACTTTGAAAACTTAAAGAAATATGGAAAGGGTTTAAAAAGACTTTTATCTGACAGACTATGGTCATTAAAGGGAAGAGACAAACAAAAAATTGGTTAGTTGGTGAGGGACAGGCCCATGGGCCAGGCTCCTAAAGTGGCATGTATCAGAGGATATTGAGGAATCGTTCTCCTCAATCATTGAGATTAGCATGAACCAAAGAATTGTTTAGACTTGAAAATGGATTAGGGGTCAAGGGAGACTTGGGGTTTATCTTGAACTTAAATTAGCACTTAGTGTTTTGATTTACTTGAAAATGCTTGGTTTTCTAATTTTTATAAACTTTACTTTAAGCTCTATTCATTTGGGTGTATTAAGGATCATATATAATTAGAACTAGTATCAGCTTTAGCTATTAAATGACCAATCACACGACTTGAAATCTAATATCGGGTGATTGTGACCTTGTTGCCAATAATACGGATATATGAAGGTAAAAAAAAAGAAAGAGAAAAAGAAGCTTGTAGTGAGTGACAACGGGCCCAAGACCCGATAGGTACGGGGTATGGGTCCAAAACCTGGACCCGAATCTATTCGGGTCTAGGTCCAGTCAGTCCCGACCCGATGCCACGCTTACGTACGTTGCGTATAGATGAACCAGGATAACTGACTTGTTTCACCTCTCCCTTACTAACCATCCATGAATGTCATCAGTTGCAACTGTGCCTACAAATGAACCATGATAATGTTTCACCTCTCCCTTACTAACCATCCATGAATGTCATCAGCTGCAACTGTGTCATCGGGGCTTTAATTACAAATATGATATTGATTATGATGAAACTTTTTGCTATCCGTTCTGAAATCATTCTATTCGGATTGGGAATACTGTTTCAGATCCTATAATATATCGGGATCCGGCCTAGTTTTCCTAAAACTAGTTTTTAGTTACTTGGCTTCAATTCCAAATGTGACGTTGATTATGATGAAACTTTTTGCTATCCGTTCCGAAATCATTCTATTCGGATTGAGAATACTGTTTCAAATCTTATAATATATTGAAATCCGGCCAAGTCCTCCTAAAACTAGTTTTTGACATCTCTAATGCTCAAATCCTGTAATATATTGGGAATACTGTTTCAGATCCTATAATATATCGGGCTCCGGCCGAGTCGTCCTAAAACTAGTTTTTAATTACTTGGAGCTTCAATTACAAATGTGATATTGATTATGAGAAAACTTTTTACTATTAGTTCCGAAATCATTTTATTCGGATTGGGAATACTGTTTCAGATCTTATAATATATCGAGATTTGGCCGAATCCTCTTAAAACTAGTTTTTAACATCTCGAATACTCATAATCTATAATATATCGAGATCTGGCCGAGTCCTCCTAAAATTAATTTTTGATTGCTCCAATACTCAAATCCTATAATATATCGGGATCCGACCGAATGCTATAGTGTTTTAGATCTTCAATGCATGAATGTACGTGGGTCTCTTAAAACAAATTTTTGACATCTTCAATGCATAAGTGTGCGTTTGAAATCATTCTATTCGGATTGGCAAATACTGTTTCGAATCTTATAATAAATATATCATTCTATTTAGATTGACAATACAATTATGCGTTTGAAATCATTCTACTCGGATTGGCAAATACTGTTTCGAATATTATAATAAATATATCATTCTATTTAGATTGACAATACTATTTTGGATCGTTTAATATATCAAGAGAACCCTCTAAAAGCTAATTTTCGACATATGCGATGCATGAGTGTGCCACTAATAATGATTTAATTTGCTTTATACCGCCTTTCACTCCCACAGTTTGATGTGGGACAACTATTGTTTGTCTCTTATTGAATAAGACGCTCTTCATTTTACAAGAAATTGATGCATATAAGCTCCGTACCAACTTAAAATAGCTCTAAATTATTCTTTGTTTTAATGTAACCGCAATTGGCTCTTACTTATCCTATTATACAAGCTATTTGCATGCTAGTGCGGGAGTGGTTTCTATAAGTTACTAGTGACTAGTGAATAATTTCCATCTAATAGTGCTCTAGTATATGGGATAAATATTAAGATACTAGCTCATGAAGAATAAAAACATAGTATTTAGCTCATAAGATATTAAAAAATCAAAAAAGACTAATAGTACTTTATTGAACATATAAAAAAAAAAGTACTGGTTTACCAAATATTTTAAAAGAAAAAAAGAGAACAATAACTCATACCATTTCAAAATCTATTTTCGAGTTACTTTATCAATTATTCTACATTGCAATGATGAATTTATTTGTTTATTTTTCTAATTTTATTAAAACATGATTTCAAATTTATGTTTCTAAATTCTATATTTTGTCGATATTAACTATTATACGTTGGATTCATTTTGTCCATAAAAAAAATAGAATTACATATGCATGTTTGTTCTCTATTTCCTTGTATATGTTTTGGAGTCATGATAATATATCTTCACAAACACGTTTCGAATAGGCACTCCCTCTGTTCGATGTTCCAAACATTAAAGTGTCTTTTTAGTTTTTTTTTCTTTTTGAAGTGTAGGGATTATTTAGAGGTATGAATCCTCAAACCGCTAGGATTCTATGAAGAATGTGAAAGCCAAGAGGTTTGAGGTCTAGAACCTCGAACCGGTTCTTGGATCGTGATTTTAGTCCAGGGAATGTTTCGAGGATCCAGGCCTTGGGCTGCTTGGCTTGTGTGAATATTGTACAAGCGAAGTGGTCTAAGGTTCCAAACATCAGACTAATATCTAGACCACAAATTTCATTGTCCAAGTACTAGTCCAAGGTTTGCGACCTCACACATCTTGGCTTCCACAATGTTGATGCTAGCTAAGTGGCTTGAACCTCAAAACGATCCCTACATTTCAAAAAAAACATTAAAAAAAAAATTTATTCTAATGTTTGGAACATCAAATATAGGGGCACAATTGAAAAAAAAAATGGCTAAAAAAAAAAAAACCCAACGGTCTAATGTTTTGAACATTGGACCGATAGACCTCCTCATAAATTTTGATTTATTTTGGACCTCCATGTAATAAGTAACTGCCATATTTAAATATGATATGGACGTAAATTTTCCTTTATGCTATAGCAATATATATATATATATATATATATATATATATACATATTTTGATATCAGAATTGCTCTATCTCGCTCTTCGGGTGATGATGGGGAGCTTGGCCTTGAAAGTCTATGTTTTGGCTTATTTCGTATTGAGATCATCTACAAAGACCATTTATCTTTTGTACAAGGAAATCACAACTATTCTCACTCATTAGCTATCAAATTGGATGGTTTAGGGTGAATTATAAAGTTCGAGATTTTTTTGTTTGGACCTTTGCATTTATTTATTGAAACTTTTATAACTACCCAGTTTGAAATTTAAGAGACAAGAGTGATTGTGAACTCCTTGTACAAAAGATAAATGGTTATAAGTAGACAATCTTTTTTCTCTTTTAGTCAGAGAGTTATAAGTAGAGAAGGGAGTAAGGGCATATTTTATATTATTTATTACAAACGTCCAAGCCTTTGTAATGTCATTCCAACCATAATCAACAGTAGTTTGAAAAACATATCAATGGACCTAATTGTCTAGAATCATCAATCCGGATTGGCTGGATTGGGACCAAATCGGGACCTTGCAATTTGTTTTTTTAAAAAAAAAACAAAATTAGCTTATGTAATATATATTTCAGAACGTCTAAAAGACTGAAGGTGAAATGGCACAGTGGTTGTACCATGTGTTAGCATTATTAGGGCCTTGGGTTCGAATCCAACCTTTTCCAAAGGTTTAACCTAAAAAAAAAATTTTAAGTTTTTTTTTTTTTTTTTTGAAACATGCTTATCATGGGATTTGAACCGTGACCCTTGTAAAGTGAACATATTAATATATAGCCCAATAACCATATTGACCTCGGGCCATTCTGATTTAGATCGGTGATTGCCGATCCAAATCGAAATTTATTTGAAAACATTGATTATCAAGATTGGATTGGCCACCGAACTGATGAGGTGTTGGGTACAATTAAAATCAATTCTAACCAGTTGGACTAGATTTTAAGATAATATAAAAAAATTAGGATTAAAACTTTGAAATTATGAATTATATTAGAAAAAAATTTAAATTTTGTTTACTGGATGAAAATATCAAAATTTAAAACTAGACAGTGCAACATGCCAAAGAAGGTCAAAGCTAACTTTATCTAGTATTTGACCAAACCAAGTTTTTGCTTTAGGTTTCTTCTTCTTTTGTTTTGGGGGGGTGGTTCGAAACTCTAAATTTTAAATTAAAAGGGCTAATGGGGATAAAAAAGTTAAAATATTTTGGTCCACATCATAAAATATCTAAAAATATAGACAATTCCTTAATAGTAAAGCCACTTAAAAAAGTATATACCCCAATATCAAACTTTTTTTATCTCAATTGTTCTTTTTTTCTCTTTACATTTTCCAATTATTATGTATGATTTGACTCATATATTTTATTTTTTATTTGGTTAACTTATATAAGGGTAACATATAAATATGCGAAAGAGGTGGCATTTGTTTTTTTTCCCACAAGATGTGAGACCATGGATATGTGAGAGACTCCAATAATTCTTTTTTATGTTTTAGGCGGTTCATAACTCCTACCTTCGAACCTTCCGAATACCTAATTTCTTTTGTATTTGGGCAAACTACCCAAACTCTTTTAGGTCTTAGTCTTTGTGTTTAGGTGGTTTGAAAGTCCGATTTGAACTTAATCATTATTTTTTTTTTCTTAAAGTCCAATTTGAATTGAGGGTAAAACAGAAATAAACAAAGCCATGTAAATATGGGATCGCCATGAAATATCCAAAAATCCGGATGATTCTTTAATGGAAAATCTTTATATAAGGTATCAACTTTATACTATTGAACTAAGGTGCTCCTAGAAAAGAGTGTTCTGACATTGAAAACTCGTCAATTGATTTTCTTGACTTCGATGGATGATTATAAATAAATAAAAAATCTCAAATCCTAAAAATAGTGCATTTTGTGGTAACAAGTTATCTAGACCATGTATTTTCAAGATTTTCAAGTATTTATAGACCCGCTCAATCTGTACAATTTTTAAACTTTCAAAATTCATAACTAGGAAAAAAAAAAGAAAAGATTTTCGAGCCATCATAAGGTATATGATACTGAAACTATAACTCCAACCAAAATTTAATATTGCATCTTATTTCTACTGTATATAAAACTCACCTTTCTTCAATGCCAAAGCTTAAAGTCTGTTACATAAATTTCTAAAAGAAAGCTTGTGTTGGATGTACCAATGTTGTTTTATCATGAGACTTAAATCTAACACCATCGCACAGTGTCTTATCTATGATAGTTTCCAAAGAAAGATTTTGAATATCCAAATTATCTACCTAAAGAAAGACTTTGAATCTCCAAAATGGAGGCAAACCCTATATTTGAATAGTATGCATGATGCAACTAAGATTGGTGGAGGTTATGGTCTTGCCAGGTTCTCTGATCTTAATCAATATTTCAATATTATGCATGATGCAACAACAATTAATCTCGCCATCGAGCTTTACTGGTTTCCCCTTATCACATAGTGTAATTCGTTGCTTCTTGTGAATTCCATTTGTGGTAGTTTTAAACCCCATGGGCTCTTCATACGACTGCCAATTGCTTCCATGAACTTCTATGTATGGAGAGGTAAACCTTCAAATACTGGTTTTATCTCTTTATTACACTCTCCTATTAGGTAGCGGTTCCATCTTGATAAGCTTGTAGTTCTTTCTACTTCTCTATTAATTTTTTTTTTTTACAAAAAGGTCGGAGGATTTCTTCCCACTGATTTAAACCACCCAAAAGAAAATGAAAATATTGAGATTAGCCCACTAGTTCATATAAACATATGTGTTCATATGAGTCTAACAGTCCAAATTGAATTTGGGTCGATCTGAAGGTCACGATATCATTTCGTGTTTGAATTTTAATTTTTTTTTTTTTACAAAGCCAAATTAATTGAAATTGTAGACGTGTGTTCCTCAAAAATATGAGAATCTAATAAAAATATCAAAAAAATAATTTGTAAAAACTAAATTGACCAAAATACCTCCAAAAATTTTTGGGGGTATTTTGATCAATTTATTTTTTTTCGAATTGTTTTTAAATATTTTTATTAGGTGCGAATTGATAATAAGAATATACACCTAAAATTTCATGTTATTTAAATTTATAAAATAAAATAAAATTTCGAACATGAAATGAGGTCGTGACCGTCAGATCTGCCTAGATTCAATCTGGGCCATTTGACTCATATGTTCATATGAGCTAGTGGGCTAATCCCTTCATTTTCCATATGTATATATAAAAGGTTGCATTCTTGTACTTTAGAACTAAGGCGCACCTCTAAAATTTACTTAGAGATGTTATTCTAGTGTAAGAAACCCTATGATGGCTTGAAAATCTATTTTCACCCTAGTTATAAATTTTAAGATTTTAAAAATGGTACATATCGAGCAGATCAATAAACACTTTGAAATTTTGAAAATAGACTGTCCAAATAACTTGTTACAAGATGCATTAATTTTTTGGACTTGAAATTCTTTTTTCTTCATGTCCCTACATCTTGGAGTCGAGATCAATTGGTGGTCTCTTCGATACCAGGACACTCTCTTATGTAGGAATTTTGAGCGCACCTTAATTCAATAGTATAAGGTTGCAACCTTATATAAACTTTTCCTATATTATATAGAGAGATGTTATATGGGAAAAGTTTATATAAGGTTGCAACCTTAAAATGTAGAACTACGGATGCATCTAAAAAATCCACTGGTAAAGGTTGTTTTAATGTTGAAAAACTCATTAATTGATCATCTCGACATTGACATGTATGATTGTGAAAAAAAAGGATTTTGAGCCCTATAAATGGTGCATCTCACAACACATTATCTAGACCGTCCATTTTTAAGATTTTTATATGTTTATAGATCTACTTGATTTTAATAATTTTGGAGTTTAAAACTTTATAATTAGATTTGAAAATAGATTTTGAGATAATCTTAATAATATTATACATAAAAAATTATATGTTACGATAAAATTTGAAGGTGCGCGTTAAATGGATTGTTTAAGGTTGCAACCTTATGGTAACCACACCCATGTTATATATATGGGTGCGGTTTGTATAGACTCGGGTGTTTCCTTTATGTGTTCAACAGTGATAAATGTTAGGTCGGCACATAATCGTCCAGTTTGACCTGGGAGTTGGCCACCCTGTGCCGATTTTGTCAATATATACGAAATCGTTTGGGTTTAGAAGAGAACCAGCGATTTGCTACAGTAAAAATGATGTTTTGCTACAAAACAATGCCGTTTTACTATAATAAAATGTCGATTCACTAATCTGGACCGGTTCTTGACCGGTTCGCTGTTTTTGCACGTGTTTTTTGTTGGTTCACTATTTTTTCTCCATAGTAAAATGACGATCCATACCACCGATTCATTGATCTGGAGCAGCTTTTGCGATGCTTGATCCTAGTTACCGATCTGTTTTTAAAATCACTGGTGTTCAACATTTTTGGAAACTCGATACACTTACTACACTATGTAGTAACTTTTTTGTCTAGAGGTTTTATGTAATTAATCAGTGACAAAATTGAAATTCTAGACAGAAAGAAGATCATTTACTCAAGGATATGGTTTCTATGAGTCCATGTAGAAATAAATCACCTCTTAAAAATCTATTTTTAGATGAATTTTTCCCTTGATCTGCCTCTCTTCCTTCCATCTCTCTCTCGTCCCCAAAGCTCTCTCTCCATCTCCCCCGTTTTTGCTATGTCTCTCTCCCCCATTTTTCCTCCCATCTCTCTTTTCGCCCCCTCCCACCAAGTTCTCAGCGTGGAAACCCAATACAGAAAGTGGAAAGAAGAGGAATAGATCAACCCTAATCTCTAATCAAACTTGGTATGAACTCTATTCTCTTCAAGAAAAAAATTGGTGTTCAAAATTTATTACGTGAAGAAAATTTTGCTCCTCCTTTCTCACTCTTTCCCATTTTCCTTCCCCCTTTTTCTCCCTCATCCTCAAAAGCCCTAACAGAAAAAAAATTTTCTTTTAAAAAGAAAAATCTTACTGTTGCAGTAGGGCAAAATCTTTATCTATTTTTTTTTTTTTTCATAGATACAGTAAACAAAATCCATGCATCGAGGAAAAAAATGGTATCCAAAATTTATGCCTCGAGGAAAACAAATGTCTCAAAAAACTTGTGCTATCTCAAGCAACCAATCTATAGATGATAAACTATCATGTTTGTAGGTGTCCACACTACTTTGTCCCTTCATTGCTCTGCCAACAGTGATGATGGCAAGTGGTAGACCACCACATTCCTTGACCACCGCTTCTGCATGTGGTTTTATTGCTGGCAGATCTACCACTCGAGAAGCTTTCTGAGGAAACAAGTCCCATGCTTTATCATTTTGTAAGACATCCACTTTCATATCCATATCAGTGCCCATTTGATTACATTCAACTATCTTTCCCATGCTTTATCATTTTGTAAGACATCCACTTTCATATCCATATCAGTGCCCATTTGATTACATTCAACTATCTTTCGGGTTGTTATGATGACTTTGCACTTATTTTGTGCATCTGGGGGAGGAACTCTATATCAAGCATTTCCCACACATCATCTAAAATAAGAAAAAACCTATGTTTCTTTAAAGTAGAAAACAATCTATTTGAAATCATCTCTTCATCTTCAATGTGTAATTCCAAACCCATTTGATATCATCTCTTCATTTTCAACGTGTAATTCCAAACCCAATTGCCGAGCGATTTCTTTTCGTATTCTTTGTATATTGAGATCTTTGGATACAGTGATCCAAAGTATTTTACTGAATCTCTCAATATTGGATTCATCAGTTTCTAAAAGAAGATTGTTTACATATTTCATGAGTCTTGTCCGTGAATGCCAATTGTGTCAAATTCATCATTATTTATGTCTTCAAGTACCGTTCTTACATTCTCCATGAATGTATACTGACCTGTGATGGGTGTTGAAGGCATCTCTCTGCCTAAAGGGGGTAGTGTATCCACAGCCAAACGGCTAAAATTAGCTCTATCAATGTGGGGAACAACTTCAATTCGTTTCTTTGTCGCACACCTGCCTGATTTGTAGTTGGAGAGGCAATTTGGACACAACTCTCCAAAATATCTATTGTTCTCGTTGTGGTTCGCGACTTCTTCGTCATCTTTGTTCGCAAAAACGTCGGCTCTTCTAATCCACTCACCCACTTCGCCTGTGGCCACCATTCCATTTCTCTCTGCTGCAATATCTCGATTCAAATTCCCCATTCGAGCCTTGAGTCGGCCTGCTTCACTTCTAGATCCTGAACCTTTAACCCGGATTTTACCAGATACCCAATATGTCGAATGATGGGACTGGTTACAAATTTCAAGATATCGACCAAGGAAATAACAACTATAGCCAAAGGCAGGTTGTTTTGCAAAGGAGAAACAACCAAAATGATGACTATACTGCGTAAATTAGAAGTAGCGCGATGAATGCCTCTTCATTCTGCTCAAACAGCTGAAAGAAAACCTGTTTGAAATGACAGTAAGAAAATGGTTTTAAGAACTAGAGACGTGTACAAGAAGTATAGGAGTTGAAGATTGCAATTTAATTGATAATTAATTCACAAAAATAAGGATTATTTGTATTTTATCTATATATTCATAAGGAAAGCAGGACAGTGTCAAATTAAATTAATGAACTTTTGAGAAATATTACTGGTTCTCTAGTTACTAAAAACTAAGAAGCAACCCGGTCACTTGAAAGTGGACGATCATTCTATAATATGTAAAATGAGTAGGCATCTTTTGACTATTTCTTTTAATTATTAATGTACATATCAATGTTTTTAAACTTTATTCGGGCCTCGACATTGTCCTTGTTCTGAGATGAGTAACTCAGCCCAGCAATATACAAGATCAGAGAGGACAAGTTGTGTTCTCTTATGCGGGACCACTGGGGGTGACTATTGCCAACTATGCGGAGTTCCATGTTGTGCTTCAGGGGCTCAATCTTGTTATTGATAGAAATTTGGGGCACTTATGTTTAATAGAAGGACATTCACTTAACTTTATCAAATAGTGCAAAAGAGAGCAGAAGGTTCCATGGGAGTTGAGAGCTACTATTGCAAGTTTGAGACTTGGTTAGACCTTTTTTCTTGTCCTTCTTGTACAGAGAAACCAATGGGCTGGCAGATTTGATGGCTAAAGAGGGTGGTTTTTTATCTGAGATTATTGTCTTTAATAATATAATTTCCTTTGATTAGACTTTAATAAAGATAGATAAATTCTCGTCAAAAAAAAATATACAAGACAGCAAAGGCTAAAAAACAAAAAAGTAATGAAAATTATTAAAATTAGGAAAAGGTAATTTACATAGTAGGATTCCTTATAAGTCTATAAAAAAACAGACATTTTAGTAATAACGGAAACTGTTTGGTATTTTGGTAATAACGAAAACTATAACGAATATTTATGTAATTTTCTTATAAAAAAATAAAAAACAAAAAATTGGAGCATGTTAGGAGAAAGCTTCATGAATCTTAATAAAAATTGTATAAACGATATTTCAAAATCACTTAATAAGAGTTTTTTTAACAAAATTGGGTGCTTTAATCATTTCAAACGGGGGCGAAGATGTCCCTGGAGCTTGCCTCGGCTGGCCGAGTTACTCGGCCAGAGTTCCTATTTATACTACTATAGTAATTTATATTTCTATAAAAGACACCGTCGATTGGAGGGAAGAAACCACTAAAACTTTCTATCTTTGCGCTTCCTTTCTTGGGTTTTCTAACAGAAATAGAATGCCATGTTGCCATGTTGTAGCTTAGCTCTCCTTACATATATTTCATAAAAATTGTGTAAATCTAGACTTTTTTCGTCGTGTAGAATGAGAATAATTTGTAATCTATTGTTTTCAAGATATTATTATTTTTCCAATTTCATTTGTACCAAACAACAAAATTATTATTTTTATAGATATCATATATAGAAACTGGTATGCTGACATGAATTAAAGGTGAGATCATTAGATCAGGCATCAAGGTATTTAAATCAGTTTATTGTCCTCCAACTGGTAGAAGGGTTGGAATGGTAGAGTAGGCCAAATGGCATTTTAGTCATTATATTAAGGGTGTAGGTTGTATAAGGTTTCAACTGTAAACAATCCAAGTAAGCCCTAGCTCTAAATTATACTAAAGATGTAGTTTTGGTGTCAGAAAACTTTTTGATGGCCTAAAAGAATATTTTTGTCCCTAATTGTGAAATTTAAAGCTCTAAAAAAAGGTGCAGATCATGTAGATCTATAAAATCTCGAAAATCTTAAAAATAGATGGTCCTGCACTATGAGATGCACTATTTTCAAGACTTTAAATCAATATTTTTATATCCATATATCTCGATATTAAGATGATTAATTGGAGAGTTTTCCAGCACCAACAATATGTTTTGGTGGGTCTTTGATACACCCTTTATTTCTATAGTATAGAGTTGACACCTTATATACACGGTTTCCTTTATTAAATACCCCAATGACATCTAATTATTGATATTTGGTATGCTTAGTGAGGATTGGTGCCTATAAAATAGTGAAGTATGCAACCCTGAGGCACACATGGTTGAAGCAACAAAACAAAAGATAAATAGAGTGGCCACAATTAAAAGAGAAATAGAAGTGGCAATATGCAACAAATTAACATTTTATCGTTCTTTATGCTAAATATTAGGGTTTTTGAAAAGAAAAATCTTATGAAGTGATTTTTTTAGACATAATGGA
The DNA here is from genome assembly GCF_000471905.2 of Amborella trichopoda. Next base: position 1,302,824 of record NW_006500347.1, read on the forward strand.
TTTGGATGCTAATGTCTACGAAAAGCTATCCCTCCTTGTTGCCTTGCAATACGACATCCTCTCTAAGCTTTTTTAAGAAGGATTATCAAAAATAAGATTGCTTAATTTTGTATTAAAAAGTTACATTTATTTTTAGTCATTGGATTTGATACAACATTTGAGAAATATTAGGTATGGCTCCAATAGGTGATAAGATGAGAGAAAGTAGACTTAGGTGGGCTGATCATGTACAGTGCAGACCTAGTATGGCGGGAGATGCGAGTTGGTTCAAGGAGAAGGCTACAAAAGGATAAGGGGTAGGCCCAAAAAGACATGGTTGGAAGTAATGAAAAAAAGATATGGGCTTATGACATGAGAGTGTGGCCCTTGATAGAACATAATGACAGACTAAGATTTGTGTAGTTGGAACAAGGCTATGATGGTAATTATAATGATGACGGATGTATAGCAGTTGAGAGTTTGTCATTTCTCTTCACAAAGTTTGAGAGAAAATTATTTTGGACCTTAACCACAGTCAATGTCACACTCTCTACAGATTTCTTATCTAATGATTAAGAGTGATTATGGCCATTTTGTACTATTGAGAACCAAGATTTGCTCGTAGGGGTGGCGATAGGCTGAGTGGCTTGGCCTGGCCCTAAAAAATTAGGGCTTGGGCCACCTAAAGGGGTAGGCAACACAGCAGGGCTGGGCAGGTTTGGGCCGGGGTCAGGACCATGGCCAGGGCCAGGGATGGCCCAGTTGGAATCGACCTATCCCTTTTGATCTTTCTAAGTTTCTTTTAGTTTTCAAATTTCCGTTTTGGCAGGACCTCTTTGGCCCTTTCAGGATTGGGTCGGGCCTAGGCCAGCCCTATGGAGATTAGGCTAGGCTATGACTAGGGCTAGCTTGTTGCCAGCCGTACTTGGTCAATGGCCTCTTGTTATGGTGAACTACTTACAGTAACAAATTTAATACCTCAAAACCAACTCGCCTATCACTAGCAAATCAATTTCAAGAAATCTAAATTCCCAAGAACATTTGGTATAATACATTTTAAAAATAGAAAGATTTCAAGACAAGCAAAAATAGAAAATCTAAAATCACAATACACTACAAACCACAATTCTAACACCACAAATATGCATATTTCACCATAGGGCCAGATCTACAGGAATCTAGCAAGGGAATAATTTCATTATTATGGAAGAGTTACAAGATTGGGTAAAATATGAGGGGTTACCTCACATTCTACAAAGCACCACTAATTCCCTTTTCCACCACAATAAGAAAACCATGGAACCAACTTTCATTATGTACTATTACGGCCAATTGCTACCACCATATACAATTCGTTTGTTCATAGAGTTCTCCACTCTACATGTTTTATGGTATCAATTATCTCAGAGAAGAACAATTGTTTCATATGAGCTAGACCACATTTCTACAATATGCGATCGAGCGGTATAAAGCATCCATCTTAAAGATGGATACAAATAGATGGCCATCTAAAAACAATTGTAACTAATGGTCCAAATGTTTTCTTAATATAATTATTATTTATATACCACATGCTTTACATCGTAATGTCACTAACGTCTGAAAATCTTCTCGTGCTAGACATGGATTACCTTGAATTCAGAAAAAATTTTAAATCTATGCCACAGGTGTATAATGGCACATCTCTCTCTCTCTCTGTGGCACCTGTGCCAGAGAATGGCTCCGGATTTCTTGTAAAGCAAATCGTCATTGTGCTTCAATTCCAAATAATGGTTCTGCATATAATGGCACCTATGCCAAAATGTTTCAATAGATACAGTTCTAGAGGTAACAACTACTGTATCACGAATAACATCAATTTCTTTAATCTATTATTTATGTGATCCTGCAATCAGAAGCATGGCCAAGAAATTCCATCAGTTTCTGGTTATACGTTTTATCACAAGGTTTCACCACTAGATTTCCATCAATATGGTCCTCAATCAATAGCATGGAAATATTATTAACTTGCCTATGAAAGACACCATGAACAACAAATTAAGAAAGAAAATTGGCAACTGTCATCATAAACATAGCTACCCTCACGAACAGCAAGTTCAGTCTGTATTAGAAAAATATAGGAAGTACAAAAGGAGCCATTTTCATATTGGATTGAGATCATATCGTGCTCTTCATTCATCCAAGGATCTGTTCGATGTCATAAAAGTATAGGCTGAGCTCCACCCACCATTGTTTTTCCGAACCTAATTCACAAAAGAAAACTGCATTTTAATGCTCATGTGCATGCTCTATAAATTCTGAAAGCAATTACATGCAAGCAGGAACTGACAATTCAACAAGAAATAACAAGCAAGCAAGCAATGGATATATTTCAACATAAGGTGATAACATGTACGAAAGCATCACTCAGCCAACCAGTTAATAACTATTCAACCAGTAGGCAATCACTAGAATTCATATTGACTCCTTACCATCAATGGTCATGTTCCACGATCTTATTAGACTGAGATGTATGGCAGATTTTGTCAGTTCTTCTATTTCTATGCCTTTGGTTGATGAGCCATGTTCCCTATCTCGCATTTTTGTAAGATAAGAAACATGTTCCATAGACTCATTTTCATCATCCATGCTTACGACATTTGGGCATGTGGGGGATGTCACACCAATTGAAATGGTGGGGTCCATCTCAATTTTTTAATTGACCCTATGTAAAAATGCAAACTACATAAATACATGTCTGCAAACACTTCTTTGAACAAAAGAGACAGATATAGAAGTAGAAATTATTTCATGCAAACACTTTTTTGAAAAATCGAATTCATGTGAATCAATGTAATAGCACCAAACATTGACATTGTGCTTCAATGAATTAGCATCGATGACATAGTCACCCCCTTTCTGGGAATTAATGTGCATCAATCACTATCACATGAATGAATTGAGTTGATGTATCCAAAATGATATCTACACAGATACAAATATCATGGTCATGGGCATTATTAAAAAAAAAGAAAAAAAAACAGAGCATTAGCATCTAAGAACTGTCTCTGTGTAGGAAAGAGGTCAGTTCTAGAAACAAACATCAAGTAATTTATGAAATTAAGAAAGATGGCAATTTCCATATTCCACCATGAATTTAAAAGTCGACATTTTTTTTTCAGAACAAATCATTTGGGTATGGGCATCAAATTAATCCAAAAAAAGGCATTCGGGCAGTCATTGTAACTGTCTATTTGATTGGTTTAAAAAAAAACATGTTAATGAGCATGAAGCATTAGGGTACTCAATATCATGGTCATGAGAATAAATTCCACAAATCAAAAAAGAAATGAAGAAAAACAGAGGCATTAACATCAAATAATTGTCTTTGTATAGGAAAGAAATCAGTTCTGTAGACAAATATCTAATAATAGCAGGTTCCATATTGTACCATGAAATTTTTGATGTCAATAACGTGATTTTAAATGTTCCCATATTTTTCAGAATAAAGCAATCGAGTATGGGCATAAAATGAATCTAGAATACAGCATTTGGGTAGCTATATTGTTGCTTGCTACGACCATATGCCATCTGATAAAGAAGCTTCTAATCTTTCCCATCTCACAACAAATAAATTTCAAAAAAACAAGTATAACACATAATATTGAGAGAAACTTCCCGTACCTAATTTTCAAGCTATTGATGAGAAAGAAAAAATATTGAGCACTGAGATGGGGAAATGGAGAGCCCATAGAGCTAATGGGAGAGGGCAGGGGGCTGGACTTGATTGCTACAAAATGTAGCTCGGAGAGGGGCTGGGCTTCCTTGCTGCGACCTCGGAGATAACGAATGCAACAATGTCTCATATTCACCATGCTTTATGCGGATGAAGGTGGATGGCCAGTCGTAGTAGCATACACCATACACTGCTCTATAATAATTTCTATTCTTTGACCAATGCGAAGAACCTTTCTCCGTACTCTAGTTCGGCCACTACTGATTCCTCTTCCTCTCCATTAGGATCCAATGGTGAGAAAATCATATGCTCTCAAACAGTGGCTGAAGAGTAGATTTGGCATGTTCATCTTCCCACTCTAATCCCTTCCACCAATCCAATGATCCCATTATCGATCCTAGATTTTTGGCTTCTTCGAGACCTGGATGGAGCTTCTTCCACTTAGGGCACCAATTCACATAGATGAAACTCATTGAAGACCAAGCAAAGCGACTCTCACATACTCTTCAATTTCGGCAATTTTCTGAAATCCAGCCAAATTAAATTGTGCAGCACATTTTTTTCTTCTACCACCCCACTTATCATCTCTTCCATCTCACTTATGCAAACACATTGTAAGTTTAGGAAACAGGGCAGCACAGCTGACAATAAGACATTCTTCAATCCATTGCATGACGTTATTACAATCATCTTTAAATTATGATGGACACTCTTTAGATCATCCCCTTCCAAATGCCACTTAGCCTTGGCAAGGAAAAGAGAAGCAATTCCTCCAAGTTGAGGACAAGATCCAGGACAAGCGACTCCAATTCCAAACATGACTCTATGAACAAAGTTTTTAAGCATGTCATGTGTGGTAGGTGATCAATATTCATCAGACCTTGGCATCGAACTAGCTCCAATTTTCTCACATGCACAAAAATTTCTTTGTACTCGGCTTTGTTTATAATCCGTGCTTCACTACATATAGAAATGCCCACTAATTACAAGCGTGTCATGCACTCCAATTCCTCCCAATTGGCAGCCCAGCTGCCTTCCCCTCTTTTCACTTTCCGATCCTGGTATCTGGTATCATCACTCCTGTGTTCTTCATCTCCTTCCAATTTCCACTCCTTGAATCCACACTCAAAAATATTGACCTCCTCCAAGCAAGTCAACCTCGATATCATCCCATGCTCAAATATTTTTAGTTGTTGAGTACCTTCCAAATCTAGATAATTTAAGTTCACCAATTCTTCTAATCCTTGAGGCAATCTTTCGATTTTAGTTTCCCGTAGGTTCAATGACTGGAGATGTTTGAGCTCTTGTAGAAGAGGAATGTCTACTAAGCGATAACAATCACTGAGAAGGAGGCAACGGAGGTTCCTCAAGTTTGACAAGGATGGGGGCAGTGACTGTATTACAGTTCCTCTGAGATCCAGAACCTTAAGGGTCACCAATTCTTCTAATCCTTGAGGCAATCTTTCCATATTAGTTTTCCGTAGGTTCAATGCCTGGAGATGTTTGAGCTCTTGCAGAGGAGGAATGTCTACTAAGCTATAACAATCATTGAGAAGGAGGCAACGGAGGTTCCTCAAGTTTGACAAGGATGGGGGCCGTTACTGTATTTGAGTCCCACTGAGATTCAGAACCTTAAGGGTCCCCATAAATTCAAAAAAGCCACTTGAAATGGAGCTCAAGGTGATGTTATCTTGAAGCAGCAATGTCGTGATTCTTGGACATACTGGCTGATTTGGAAGCCTTTCGATTCTATTCCTTGCTAGTGATACCCATTCAGCAGCTTCCCACATTGCAGTTTGCGTGTTTCCATTAGTCCCAAACCAGCTTCAACTACAAACTTCCCAGTTGAGGAACCAATCCATACCGCTAAGTCACAGATCACATCGTGAAGCTTCACTCTTCTTTCACTTGTGGGACACCTCTGTAACATGCATGACCCTATAAGCTTTTTATATGATGGCCTTTGTTTCTTGCATCCGCGAGACTTAAACTTCCAGCTATGAGCCCTTCCCATATCCAATACTCAACCAAGTCGTCAGTCTAGAAATTCATGGTCTTCTGGGAACAATGAACAATACAAGAAGCATTCTTTGATGTTTTCAACCTTCAACGCTTCATAACTAAATTTCAGAGGCAAATAGACTTTGGATTCCATTCCTTCTATCTCTGTAGATGCCTCACGCAAGGCTTGTAGAGCATTCTTCCACACGGCGATGCTTCTTTGCCGCCTCATTGCACTGCCAACTGTTGTGATGGCAAGTGGCAGACCACCACATTCCTTGACAACCGCTTCGGCATGTGGTTTTATTGCTGGCAGATCTACCACTCGAGTAGCTTTCTCACAAAACAATCCCCATGCTTCAGAATTTTGTAAGATATCCACTTTTATATTTGTATCAGTGCCCATCTGATTGCATACATCTATCTTTCGGGTTGTTATTATGACTTTGCACTTGTTTTGTGCATCTGGGCGAGGAACTCTTATGTTATCTATATCAAGCATTGCCCACACATCGTCTAAAATGAGCAAAAATCGTTGTTTCTTTACAGTAGAAAACAATCTATCTACCATCATCTCTTCATCTTCGACGTCTAATTTCAAACCCAATTGTCTACCAATTTCCTTTCGTATTCTTTTTATATTGAGATCTTTCGATACAGTGATCCAAAGTATCTTATTGAATCTTTCATTAATGAATTCATCAAGTTTTAAAAGAAGATTGTTTACATATGTCATTAGTGTTGTCTTTCCCACTCCTCCCATACCGAGAATTCCAATTGTGCCAAATGCATCATTATTTAAGCAATCACGTACCTTTTTTACGTTCTATTTGAATGTATACAGATCTGTGATGGGTGTTAAAGGCATCTCTCTGCCTAAAGGTGGTGGTGGGTTCACAACGACATGGCTAAAATTCGCTGTATTAATGTGGGCAATAACTACCTTTCGTTTCTTTGTCGTACGCCTGCCCGATTTGTAGTTGGAGAGGCAATTTGGACACCCCCTCCAAAGCATCTATTGTTCTCGCTCTAGTTCGCAATAACTTCATCAGTTTTGTTCGTGCTCTTCTAATCCACCCCCCTACTTGGCTTGTGGGCACCATTCCATTTCTATCTGCATCTGTAATCTCTCGATTCAAATCCTCCGTTCGAGCCTTGAGTCGCCCTACGTCGACTTCAAGATCCTGAACCTTTTTCCTGGATTTTACAAGATACCCAATATGGTGAGTGATGGGGCTGCTTACAAATTTCAAGAAGGCGACCAAAGAAATAGGAAGAGTAGCCAAAGACATGGTTGTTGTGCAAAGGAGAAACAACGACTGCAATGTGTAGAGGGACGAATGCCTCGTCCTTCTGCTCAAGCCGCTCAAACAAAATCGGTAGGAAACTAGAGACGTGTACAACAAGTATAGGAGTAGAAGATTGCAATTTAATTCACAAAAATAAGATTTATTTGTATTTTATCTATATATTCTATAAGGAAAGCAGGACAATTGATAAATTAAATTAATGAACTTTTGAGAAATATTACTGGCTTTCTGGTTACTAAAAAACGAAATTTTACCCAAAAAAAAACTCTAAATAACACACTTTCCATACAACTTACCCCCAACCTAACTTTTTATCTCACTTTTTACCCAAAACAAACTTTCTATGCAAATACCTTTCTAGCAATACCTTCGAAGGGAAAAAATTAATTTTTTTTTAAACAGGAATGCCCTTCTTGTACAAAAAAATCAGTTTTTTTTTAATAGGATTGCACATTGCTGTGTAGCACATTGCTGGAGTGCATCATCACATTGCCGTAGCGCACAAGTGCCAGACCGCCCTAAGGCAACTACCGGATTGAAACTGAGTACTGCCAGACCGCTCTTTACATAGTGCTGGAGCCTTGGAGTCCAGTAACATCTACGGTCGGACCGCCCTTTACAACTGTTGGACTGTACTTTGCAATTGCCGGACTACACTATACACAGTGTATGAGCCCTACCGCTGGACCACACTTTACACAGTGCTGGAGCCATACTATCAGACCGCATTTACATAGTGCGGGAGCCCCTATTTTGGTGGGATATAGGATAGAGAGGTGTGGGTAGGGTTAGGCATTTATTTATTTATTTTTTAGTTGGGGGTATTTGCATAGAAAGTATATTTTGGAGAAAAAAGTGAGAGAAAAAGTTAAATTGGGGGTAAATTACATAAAAAGTGTAGTCTTGGGTTTTTTTTTTTTTTTACAATTTTCCCTACTAAAAACTAAGACGCAACTTATATTGTGAATGAAGACAAATCACTTCCACTTACCCCCACCTACTCCTACTTTTGGCGAATATAAAAATAGGTAAATGCTTTTATATGGATCGCATTTACCCTGACCTACTCCCACTTTGGTGTTGGAAATGTAGCCTATCAGGCCTTTTTTCTCTCGAAAATTTATTTTTTCAATAATGGTACAAAAGCCATATTGAAGTAAATGTGACATCCCATGTGGTTAACATAAGGCAATGCCATTTATATGGATCCATTTTTTAGCTTTAATAGGATGTATCAATGGAAGGAAAAAAACAATGTCACTGGAGGGAAAACCCAGTGGTATATTTAGATTTCTTGTAAGAATTTGATTTTTATATTATAGATATACAAAGTTTATTTAATTTTTAAATTTCTGTTACCAAATTGTGGGAATGCTTGGATGACATCCTATTATATGAGTCATTAATAGATTAATGACAGGTTTAGCTCATTACATATGATTAATAGTTTGGTGACAACTTGTTAATCTTATTTAGCTGCACTTAAGGGAATTAAGGCAGGAGTTACACTTAGATCTCAACTCCTATAGACTGTGAATGTGAGAGTTGCAAAATAAATGTATTCTCTATAAAAGGAGGTTAACCCCTCTAGAAAAGACAGATAAAATGCTAGAAAAATAGAGATGGTAGGTAAAAAAGATTCATTAATAAGACTCTCAAAGTAGCCTGTCACCGGATGGCGTGGTTTATAGGTTTTGACGTGAAACCTTAAGTCCTTTATGTTATTTAAAGACATATCCGAGTAAGTTGTTTATCGATTTTATTTATTTATTAATTAATTTTATTTATTGAAAATAACAATGATATCAGAGTCAGGTTATGAGATAGGAGGGCTCAGATTTTTCTGACACTTGCTTACTTATTCTCGCAATTGGGGATGTAATCCGGATTCCTATTTCAATTATTTTATGGCTTCATGGAGCTGGACTCCAGACCTAATCCGCGTTCTCTATGTCGAATACCGGAGCAGAAAGAAAAAGGAAAGTTAATTTGAAGAACCATCTCTCAGTTGTTCGAAGTTTTCGATAGGTTATTGGGTCATAGGTCGAAAGCCATTGGCACGGCCTTCAATTGCACTTTTCTGCCATTCGGTACTGTTATCCTGCGCAAGCTAATTTCTCTCTAAACCATCACAATCTCTTGGGCTCGAGAGCACTTCCAAGCTACAACCCCCATTTAATTTCTCTCTCTAAACCCATCACAATCTCTTGGGCTCGAGAGCACTTCCAAGCTACGACCCTCATTTAATTTCTCTCTCTAAACCCATCATAATCTTTTGAGCTCGAGAGCACTTCTTAATTACGAACCTCATTTAATATCTCTCTTTAAACCCATCACATTCTCTTGGGCTCGAGAGCACTTCCTTTATACATAAGGCTTGGTTGTCCAGAACTGGAGTAGTTTGGTGAAGGATATTTGGATCCACTTTCTTTTTTAATTGATTGATATTTTCTTAAAAAAATAAATAAATTACAAGACACTCTTACTTTTGGCGTTAACCTACTTTTCTGGGGTGCTTGATGTGGTGATTCTAAGCTATAGTCATCAGCATCGCACTAGATTGGACAATACAATGGTTTACCCATTTCAAACTCGGTGAAAAGACATTTTTTTTTTTTTGAAACCTTCCTCATTGCTGATATTTGAGACTAAAAGGTTAAAGTTAAACCAATTCGGATTCGAACGATATTTTTTGGCCTTTGAGAGTTCATCTATGTGGAAGGTGCCATGATTTTTGTAGTCACATATTACATTTTTTTTGGTAAGTTTGAATATGAAAAGAATTTGATAGATTTCAATCACAAACATTTTATAATAAGCTCTTTATTGCCTTAGTTTTTATAATAAGTTTTTTATTGCCTTAAATTAGAAATTTGTTCACATTTCTATTTTATCTAAATAACATGAAATCAATGCACTTTGAATATGAAAAGTATTTGAAAGGTTTGGATTACAAAGATTTTATGGTAAATTTTTTATTACCTTAAATTAGAAATTTGTTCACATTTTATTTTATCTTAATAACATGAAACCAATGCAAATAAGTATATTGTACTATTTCAAAAAGTAATTCTCTCTCTCTCCAAAATTTAAGGTTCTCTCTCTACCTAAGGATAATAAGTCTACTTTTTCAATAAACACATAGCTTATCATTTACACCATAGGCCATAAACCACATGAACACCGTCATCCCCTTGTTTGTGGAGGGAAAAGAAAAGAATTGATTAAGTTCTAGGAACAAACACTTTTTTATTTTTATTTTTTTGGGTGGTTTAATGGAACAAAAAGACATTCACCCATAATAAAAATGAAAATAAAAATAAAAATCAAGACAGCACTTGTGGTATCCCACCACTGTAACTTCGCTAAAAATTCTGCTTGAAAAACGTAAAAGAGAGAGCCTGCATATTCTTGAAAGGGCTGCACCAATATTTATGTCATGCATGTTGGTAGAACACCGAAATCTTTCTATTAGTTGCATCATTGAATTATTACTCATAATATTCTTTTTAAAGGAGAGGTTATATGGTGGTCCTACAGGATCAACTTGTATACTTGGTTCCAACGGTTGGGGAGGGGGTGAGCATGACCTAATGCGCCAATGAGTACGCACGTATGACGCACACACAGAGACTTGTGGAAGGAAGCTGCAACACAATTAGGGGAGAAGGGGAACACAATTTGGGGAAAATCCTCTCTCTCCCCTTACTATTCAATAAGTCCTTCCCGTTCATGTAATATGGGCCAGCTACTTATGTATAACACATGCATGTTAGAAGTAAATTCTTCTAACAAGCATCCTATATTGGTTGGTATTTTATCAATGAAAAGGAGTCATTCTTGTGCTTAACAAGACAATCAATAGAATGTTGTGTCTCCCCTAATTTTTGAAACCTAGTTCTCCTAAAATTTCTAATAGAGGCACTAAAAAACTACGTCTTGGCCCACAAAATGTGGCCTGACGGCTGGGCCTGGGTTAGGGCAAGACAAACCCGGTTCAGTTTGGCCTGTCCCGGCCTTTTTTTTTTTTTTTTTCTATCCCTTTTTGCATTGTTTTCTTTTAATTTTACCCGAAGCGGCACAGCCTGGTTTGATAGGGCCAAGACCAGACCTGGGCTAGCCCTCAAGGGAATAGGGCTGGGTTAGGGCCAAGGCTAGGCAGGCCCAGGCGTGGGCCTTGCTAGCCTTACTCTCATTTTGCCGTTTCCTTTCCAAAAATGAGCCATGAATCAAAAGAGTCATTCTCCAAGTAAGATTGAATAGCTAAATCTAAGTGATGATGATAACAATGAGTTAGGCATGATTCCTTATCAATGCAAAACTAAGCTTACAGAAAAGTACATAAAGAGAACCACATTGGGGTTCCAAGCAAAAATTATAGCTTAGAGCTTCAAGGAAAACATTCAAATACAAGAGAAATCAACACATAACAAGAAAAGAGAGGGGCTTGGAACAAGAGCAAATTTCAAAGGGGTAAAAAAAAGTTGGATTCACTGATAGAAGTTGCTCCATCCCTTTGGACTGGCCTCACTACCCTGCTTACACTTACCATGGCTCAAAAAGAGATTGAAGAATGTACTTTGCTATAAAGTCTTGGTCGTTGTCTTCCCACTCCAATTCTAGCTCTCCTTGAATGATGCTCAGATTCTTTGCATCCGCAAGGCCTCGAGGGAGCTTCTTCAAATTCAAACAATTGTCTAATGTGATGAAACCAATGAGGGCCAAACCAGTTGACTTCTACAAATGGTCCTCAATTCTGGCAGATTAGAGAGTTCCAGACTCCTTAATTTTGTGAGTGTGTTGTTTTCGTCTCCTATTTTCTCTTCTGTACCTTGGTCTTGGCCTATGTCTAACTCACCGCTGATAATCTCTTCCATACCTGCGCATTCCCTATGCCTATGAATTCGAGGTTTTGGAGACATGGCAACAAAACTGATGAAATAACACTCTTCAGTCCACTGCAGTTAAACATTTTGATTTGTCTGAGACTGAGATAAAGGTCCCTATCATGTTGAGGAACATAATCTCTCGTCCAGATGCTGCTTAGCCTCGGCAATGACATGAGACCTAACACCTCCAAACTTGGTACAACATTCACACTGAGCGACTCCAATTCTCGACAAGACATGAGTGTTAGAGAATTTAAATTGGTCATATAAGATAGGTGGTATTCTAAATTAGTCAAACCATTGCAATGGATAAGTACTAATTTTCTTGAACTCCGAAATATTTTCAGAGCATTGGGTTTGTCGAGAATTCGGGAATTATTGATGGATACACCAAGTGTGTTTAAGTTCCTCGAGCGTTCCAACTCCTCCCAGGATGCATTCTCACTGCCTTCCTCCCCTTCCACTTTCCAATACCAGTATCCACTCTTGTACAAGTCAATCTCCTCTAAACAAGTTAGCCTCGATATCACTCCACCCTCAACTATTTGAAGATAGCGAGTGCCACTCAGGTCTAGATGCTTTAGATTTTCCAATTCTTCTAACCTTTGTGGCAATCTTTTGATTGCGGTGTCGCTTAACTTTAACACTTGGAGTTGCCTGAGCTGCCCTAGGGGAGGGATGTCAACTAGCCCCTCACAATATGTTAAAAGAAGGCAACGAAGGTTCTTCAAATTTGATAAAGACATAGGCAATGAGTGTATGCTAGTCAAACTGAGATCCACCACCTTGAGGGCTACCATACATTGAAAGAAGCCATCTGGAATGTTCACCAATGTTTTGTTTTGCTGCAGTATCAGTGTTGGGTAGTGAACATTCTAGCCGATTTGGAAGTCTCTCTATTTCATTCAGAAATAGTGATATCCTTTCTGCATCTTTCCACTCTCTCCCCTTGCGTGCTTCTTTTAGACCCAAACCAGCTTCCATGACAAACTTTCCGACCTCTCCTGAGGAAGAACTGATCCATATTGCCAAATCCCGGATCACATCATGAAGCATCACCAAAGTATCATCTCCAGGAACCCTTTCCACCATGCAAGAGTCTATCAGGCTTTCAATAAGAGCATGGCCTTTGTTTTTTGCATCCTCTATGCTGTCCACTCCACCTATGAACCCTTCCCATATCCAGTACTCTACCAACTGCTCCTTCGAAATTGCGTAGTCCTAGGGGAATAAGGAACAATATAAGAAGCATTGCTTCATGCTTTGGCTCTCCAACAGCTCATAGCTGTATCTCAATGATCGAAAGACTTGGGGTTCCATACCTTTTATTTCTGGTGATGCCCCGCGCAAGGCTCTCAGAGCATTCTTCCAGATGGGAATGCTGCTCTTCCCTTTCATTGCAGAAGCAACGGTGATGATTGCAAGTGGCAGACCACCACATTCTTCAATTACCTCCAATGCAAGGGGTTCTATTGTTGGGAAATCTACCACTTCTCCTACTATCTTATGAAACAAGTTCCAAGAATCCTCCACATTTAAGACATCGACTTTCTTAGTTTTATCAGTGTCCATCTCATTACAAACATCTAGAAAGCGGGTTGTTATTATTACCTTGCATCTGTTATGTGGATCTGGTTGGGGAACTCCTATAATTTTCAAATCCAACTTCTCCCACAAATCATCTAAGATGAGCATAAATCTTTGTCTCTTTAAAATTGAAAACAACTTCTCTCCTGTTCTATTTTCTTCTTCAGCGGTTAATGATAAACCCAATTATTGAGCCATTTCCTTTTGTATTCTTGATATATTGAGTTCTTTTGATATTGTGATCCACAATAATATAGTGAATTATTGAGTTTCTAAAAGATGATTGTTAACATGATGCATGAGTGGTGTCTTACCAACTCCACCCATACCAACAATGCCAATCACACACAATTCATCATTGTTTATGAAATTTAAGATCTCATTTACATTCTTTTCAAGGGATGTCTGACCTGTGAATGGTGCCATAGGCATCTCTCGCCCCAATTGTGGTGGTGCATCCATGGTCCAATGAACTGAATTCGCTCCATCAATGTCAGCTGTGACTTTTGGAAGTTGCTTTGCTGCATTCTTTCCCAGCTTGTAGTTGGAGGGGCAATTTGCACAAACCCCCCCCCACAACAACTCTTTTTCTCATTGTATGTGTCAATCACTTTGTCGGCCTCTTTTTGCAGATCTTCGGCTCTTTTGAACCACACCTGCGCCTCGCTCGTGGCCATGTTCCCATTTCTCTCTGCTGCTTCGACTTCTCTCATTAAATCAGACCTTCGCGCCTTAAGTCGTTCGTTTTCAAGTGCAAGATCTCTGGCATTTGATTTGGAGCTTATGAGGTATCCAATCTGACGAATAAGGGGACTGACCAGAATTTTTGCAATTTCGGCAAGGGGATTAATGATGATAGACATGGCTTTTGCTTGAATGAGGAAAAGGTGACAAAAAGGTTGTGATGGCTATGAAGTGGGCTTGTAGCACAGAGCTAAGAGCCTTGAAATATCCAGGCTACTTAAGAAAACCAGAAAAAATTGAAGGCAGGGGAGGTGGTTCAAGGACAAAGAAGTAGGGAGAATTGTAGGCCGATGAGATGGTTCAAGGACAAGGAAGTGAGCTTAGGGAGAGGGTGATGCAAATAGGATATAAATTAGAAGGATTTAAACTTCACTCACAATCATTGACCTTATAATTAATTGACAAAACCCCAAAAGTCAAAGTCTTTAAATGGATTTTTGTATTTCTATCCCTTTGTTTTTTTGTGTTCGACAGTAAGGAAAGTAGAAGGATATAATATTCTATGCGATAGAAAGTCTTAAAGAAAGCTTGCACAAGCCTTTCATCTTTGGTGGGTAGGGGTGCCAATGGTCCGGGCCTCTAGGCTTCAGGGCCACACCAGGATTCCGAGCCGTTCTTGGACCAAAGCAGGGCCTGTTATGGGCTTTGGACTGGGCCTCAGGAATGCTACTTTTTTACGAGGGCAAGGCCCGAAATGTGGCCCGGAAAGCCCCAAAACTTGCCACCGGGCCGGACCGGCCTGGTAAGCCCAAAAATATTTTAGCCCGGCCTGATATTGCCCTATCCAAATAAAAGCCCGGCCTGGCCCATTTAGAAGCCATTGTTTTTAAAAAAAGTAAAAATATTTTAGCATATTCCGGACTTTTAAAGCGAAAATTTCGGCCCGAGCCTCACCGGGACTGGCCAAAGTAGTTTGGTGCTTATGAGGCCCGGCCCGGCACAGTGGCAGCCCTAGTGGTGGGTGAAGCAAAATGGAGGTCCTCTTATAATTTGGATTTTTACCGCACAGTGGATTGAGAGAGAGCGAGAGAGGGGAGAGAGAGATCTTGTTCTCATTTTACTTTGAATTTTTGAACTCAAATGGGAAGGGAAAACAGTTCATAATAAACTATAGATATAGGAGGACAATAGCTCGAATAAGTTTGGGGAACACGTGGACTTTACGATTAAAAAGTTCGCTGAGTCTATGGAATACCTTATTTTTTAGTGTTTTTTTGAACGAAGTAGAGGCAAAAAGCATAACAAAGGATGGGATTAAAATATTTCTAGTCTTAAAAATTGTTCACCATCTAAACCATTATCTGGGCCACAATTTTTAAAATTTTTAAATGTTTATAGATATGTTTAATCATCACCCTTTTTTGAACTTTAAATTTCATAATTGAGAACAACAATAGAATTTCATATCATTGCAAAATTTTACGACACCAAAATTAAAATTACATTTTCAACATAGTTTTGAGGTGCACCTTATTTCAATAATATAAAATTGACACCGTATACAAAACCCACCCATTATATATTGAAGTGCTTGATTGGAATGAAAATGCCACCCTGTAGTCAATAGTCAATTGTTGACTGGATAATTTCGTTTCTGTTTTTCTAATGAGGAAGTAAGATGTTAAGAATGGATGCATGTCACAATGACGAGGTTGATCGGGTCGAAAGGGCAAAGAGGGGATGAAATTTCCTCATTCTGTATAATATTGGAAGAATTATATTTGTACCGCATATAAACTTCCCTTGCTATTGTTTTATTTTTATTTTTAGTTTTGCCTCCAACTAGTGTTTATTCTACTTTTTGCTTTATTTTTGAAGTTTAGGGATAGGCCGAGGGGCTTTCTTGATTCAAGATACTGTTATCATTTTTAAATAAGTCTGACGTTTGAAATATCTGACCGCGTTAAATTTTTAAAAAATTAAAGTTAAATTTGGTTTGGTATTAGAAATATCGGATTTTAAATATTTTTAAAAAATAAAAATAAAATGCCATCCCATATTATTTAAACTTCATTTTTTCTAAATATTTAAACTTTTTTTCATTTTTAAGATTTAAATGCCATCCCATATTGTTTAAATTTCATTTTTCGAAGGGAAAAGCTCTAAACTATCAAATTCGAGCCTACCTCAAAATTTTTACTAAAAGTGGTTGTTTTGATGCCCAAATATCTTCAAATTGATCATCTTGATATCAAGATACATGGGCATGAGAAAAAAATGGATTTCAAGTTTTGGAAATAGTGTATTTTGTAAAGCATTTTTTTACTATCAATTTTTCAAGATTTTCATGTTTTCATAGATCTATCGATCTATACTATTTTAAAGTTTTAAGCTTTATAAATAAATATAAAAATATATTTTAAGGATATCGCAAAGATTTTTAGTATTGAAACCACATTTCTTGATACTATTTGAAGGTAGGCTTTAATTTGATTGTTTAGAGCCTAGGCTCTATACAAACAGCACCCTTTTTCTAAAGGTTTAAATACAGTCAACTCTTAAGGTTTAAAGACGGTCCAATGTTAAAAGGGTGCCCTTTGTTTAGAAAGCAAAGCAAACTTTCAAATAGTATTGAAAAATATGGTTTCAATATTGGAAATCTTTGTGATAACCTTAAAATATATTTTCGTCTCTAGTTATAAAATTTAAAGCTTTAAAAATAGTATAGATCGAGTAGATCTATAAAAACTTAAAAATCTTGAAAATTGACGATCAAAAAATGCATTATAAGATACACTATTGTCAAAACTTGAAATCCTTCTTTTTTTTTTCTCATGTTGATACATATTGATATCAAGATGATCAAGTTGAGGATATTTGGACATCAAAACAACGTCATCTGATAAAATTTTTGAGGTCGGCTCTAATTTGATTGTTTAGAGCCTCGGCTCTATATAAACTTTTCCCATATTAAAACATCATACTATATTTTAAGGGGGTGGTTTGTATAGAGCCTAGTCTTTAAACAATCAAATTAAAGCCTACCTTCGACACTATA
>NW_006500347.1:1320066-1331821 GCF_000471905.2 Amborella trichopoda
CACACTATGTTAAAAGAAGGCAACGAAGGTTCTTCAAATTTGATAAAGACAGGCAATGAGCGTATGCTAGTCAAACTGAGATCCACCACCTTGAGGGCTACCATACATTCAAAGAAGCCATCTGGAATGTTCACCAATGTTTTGTTTTGCTGCAGTATCAGTGTTGGGTCGTGTGAACATTCTAGCCGATTTGGAAGTCTCTCTATTTCATTCAGAAATAGTGATATCCTTTCTGCATCTTTCCACTCTCTCCCCTTGCGTGCTTCTTTTAGACCCAAACCAGCTTCCACGACAAACTTTCCGACCTCTCCCGAGGAAGAACTGATCCATATTGCCAAATCCCGGATCACATCATGAAGCATCACCAAAGTATCATCTCCAGGAACCCTTTCTACCATGCAAGAGTCTATCAGGCTTTCAATAAGAGCATGGCCTTTGTTTCTTGCATCCTCTATGCTGTCCACTCCACCTATGAACCCTTCCCATATCCAGTACTCTACCAACTGCTCCTTCGAAATTGTGTAGTCCTAGGGGAATAAGGAACAATATAAGAAGCATTGCTTCATGCTTTGGCTCTCCAACCGCTCATAGCTGTATCTCAATGATCGAAAGACTTGGGGTTCCATACCTTTTATTTCTGTTGATGCCCTGCGCAAGGCTCTCAGAGCATTCTTCCAGACGGGAATGCTGCTCTTCCCTTTCATTGCAGAAGCGACGGTGATGATTGCAAGTGGCAGACCACCACATTCTTCAATTACCTCCAATGCAAGGGGTTCTATTGTTGGGAAATCTACCACTTCTCCTACTATCTTATGAAACAAGTTCCAAGAATCCTCCACATCTAAGACATCGACTTTCTTAGTTTTATCAGTGTCCATCTCATTACAAACATCTAGAAAACGGGTTGTTATTATTACCTTGCATCTGTTATGTGGATCTGGTTGGGGAACTCCTATAATTTTCAAATCCAACTTCTCCCACAAATCATCTAAGATGAGCATAAATCTTTGTCTCTTTAAAATTGAAAACAACTTCTCTCCTGTCCTATTTTCTTCTTCAGCGGTTAATGATAAACCCAATTATTGAGCCATTTCCTTTTGTATTCTTGATATATTGAGTTCTTTTGATATTGTGATCCACAATATTTTAGTGAATTATTGAGTTTCTAAAAGATGATTGTTAACATGATGCATGAGCGGTGTCTTACCAACTCCACCCATACCAAAAATGCCAATCACACACAATTCATCATTGTTTATGAAATTTAAGATCTCATTTACATTCTTTTCAAGGGATGTCTGACCTGTGAATGGTGCTGTAGGCATCTCTCGCCCCAATTGTGGTGGTGCATCCATGGTCCAATGAACTGAATTCGCTCCATCAGTGTCAGCTGTGACTTTTGGAAGTTGCTTTGCTGCATTCTTTCCCAGCTTGTAGTTGGAGGGGCAATTTGCACAAACCCCCCCCCCCCACAACAACTCTTTTTCTCATTGTATGTGTCAATCACTTTGTCGGCCTCTTTTTGCAGATCTTCGGCTCTTTTGAACCACACCTGCGCCTCGCTCGTGGCCATGTTCCCATTTCTCTCTGCTGCTTCGACTTCTCTCATTAAATCAGACCTTCGCGCCTTAAGTCGTTCGTTTTCAAGTGCGAGATCTCTGGCATTTGATTTGGAGCTTATGAGGTATCCAATCTGACGAATAAGGGGACTGACCAGAATTTTTGCAATTTCGGCAAGGGGATTAATGATGATAGACATGGCTTTTGCTCGAATGAGGAAAAGGTGACAAAATGGTTGTCATGGCTATCAAGTGGGCTTGTAGCACAGAGCTAAGAGCCTTGAAATATCCAGGCTACTTAAGAAAACCAGAAAAAATTGAAGGCAGGGGAGGTGGTTCAAGGACAAAGAAGTAGGAAGAATTGTAGGCCGATGAGATGGTTCAAGGACAAGGAAGTGAGCTTAGGGAGAGGGTGATGCAAATAGGATATAAATTAGAAGGATTTAAACTTCACTCACAATCATTGACCTTATAATTAATTGACAAAACACCAAAAGTCAAAGTCTTTAAATGGATTTTTGTATTTCTATCCCTTTGTTTTTGTGTGTTCGACAGTAAGGAAAGTAGAAGGATATAATATTCTATGCGATAGAAAGTCTTAAAGAAAGCTTGCACAAGCCTTTTATCTTTGGTGGGTAGGGGTGCCAATGGTCCGGGCCTCTAGGTTTCAGGGCCACACCAGGATTCCGAGCCGTTCTTGGACCAAAGCAGGGCCTGTTATGGGCTTTGGACTGGGCCTCAGGAATGCTACTTTTTACGAGGGCAAGGCCCGAAATGTGGCCTGGAAAGCCCCAAAACTTGCCACCGGGCCGGAACGGCCTGGTAAGCCCAAAATATAAGGCCCTATCCAAATAAAAGCCCGGCCTGGCCCATTTAGAAGCCATTGTTTTTAAAAAAATTTAAAATATTTTAGCATATTCCGGACTTTTAAAGCGAAAATTTCAGTCCGAGCCTCACCGGGACTGGCCAAAGTAGTTTGGTGCTTATCAGGCCCGGCCCGGCACAGTGGCAGCCCTAGTGGTGGGTGAAGCAAAATGGAGGTCCTCTTATAATTTGGATTTTAACTGCACAGTGGATTGAGAGAGAGCGAGAGAGGGGAGAGAGAGATCTTGTTCTCATTTTACTTTGAATTTTTGAACTCAAATGGGAAGGGAAAACAGTTCATAATAAACTATAGATATAGGAGGACAATAGCTCGAATAAGTTTGGGGAACACGTGGACTTTACGATTAAAAAGTTCGCTGAGTCTATGGAATACCTTATTTTTTAGTGTTTTTTTGAACGAAGTAGAGGCAAAAAGCATAACAAAGGATGGGATTAAAATATTTCTAGTCTTAAAAATTGTTCACCTTCTAAACCATTATCAGGGCCACAATTTTTAAGATTTTTAAATGTTTATAGATATGTTTAATCATCACCTTTTTTTGAACTTTAAATTTCATAATTGAGGACAACAATAGAATTTCATATCATTGCAAGATTTTACGACACCAAAATTACATTTTCGACATAGTTTTGAGGTGCACCTTATTTCAATAATATAAAATTGACACCGTATACAAACCCCACCCATTATATATTGAAGTGCTTGATTGGAATGAAAATGCCACCCTGTAGTCAATACTCAATTGTTGACTGGATAATTTAGTTTCTGTTTTTCTAATGAGGAAGTAAGATGTTAAGAATGGAT
Organism: Amborella trichopoda; assembly: GCF_000471905.2. The sequence goes on from NW_006500347.1 coordinate 1,323,316, forward strand.
GCATGTGACAATGACGAGGTTGATCGGGTCAAAAGGGCAAAGAGGGGATGGAATTTCCTCATTCTGTATAATATTGGAAGAATTATATTTGTACCGCATATAAACTTCCCTTGCTATTGTTTTATTTTTTATTTTTAGTTTTGCCTCCAACTGGTGTTTATTTTACTTTTTGCTTTATTTTTGAAGTTTAGGGATAGGCCGAGGGGCTTTCGTGATTCAAGATACTGTTATCATTTTTAAATAAGTCTGATGTTTTAAATATCTGACGGCGTTAAATTTTTTAAAAATTAAAGTTAAATTTGGTTTGATATTAGAAATATCGGATTTTAAATATTTTAAAAAAATAAAAATAAAATGCCATCCCATATTATTTAAACTTCATTTTTCTAAATATTTAAACTTTTTTCTTTTTTAAGATTTAAATGCCATCCCATATTGTTTAAACTTCATTTTTCGAAGGGAAAAGCTCTAAATGCTCAAATTCGAGCTTACCTCAAATTTTTTACTAAAAGTAGTTGTTTTGATGCCCAAATATCTTCAAATTGATCATCTCGATATCAAGATACATGGACATGAAAAAAATATGGATTTCAAGTATCGGAAATAGTGTATTTTGTAAAGCATTTTTTAACTATCAATTTTTCAAGATTTTCATGTTTTCATAGATCTATCGATCTATACTATTTTAAACTTTTAAGCTTTATAAATAAATATAAAAAAATATTTTAAGGCTATCACAAAGATTTTTAATATTGAAACCACATTTCTTGATACTATTTGAAGGTAGGCTTTAATTTGATTGTTTAGAGTCTAGGCTCTATACAAACAACACCCTTTTTCTAAAGGTTTAAAGACAGTCCGTTTAAAGACGGTCCGATCTTAAAAGGGTGCCCTTTGTTTAGAAAGTAAAGCGCACTTTCAAATAGTGTTGAGAAATACGGTTTAAATATTGGAAATCTTTGTGATAATCTTAAAATATATTTTCATCTCTAATTATAAAATTTAAAGCTTAAAAAATAGTATAGATTGAGCAGATCTATGAAAACTTAAAAATCTTGAAAATATTGAAAATTGAAGATCAAAAAATGCATTACAAGATACACTATTTTCAAAACTTGAAATCCTTTTTTTTTTTTTTTTCTCATGTCCATACATATTGATATCGAGATGATCAAGTTGAGGATATTTGGACATCAAAACAAAACAACATCATTTGAAGAAATTTTTGAGGTTGGCTCTAATTTGATTGTTTAGAGCCTCGGCTCTATATAAACTTTTCCCATCTTAAAAACATCATACTATATTTGAGGGTGTGGTTTGTATAGAGCCTAGTCTCTAAACAATCAAATTAGAGCCTACCTTCGAATAGTATCGAGAAATGTGGTTTCAATATTGAAAATCTTTGTGATAGCCTTAAAATATATTTTCATGTTTATTTATTAAGTTTAAAGCTTCAAAAATAACATATCTATACAAACTTGAAAATCTTGAAAATTGATGGCCTAAAAATGTGTCACAAAATACGCTATTTCCAAAACTTGCGATCCATTGTTTGTTCATGTTCATGCATCTTGATGTCGAAATGATCAATTTGAAGATATTTGAGCATCAAAACAACCTCTGAAATTTTTGAGGTAGGCTTAAATTTGATTGTTTGGAGCCTCGGCTCAATATAAACTTTTTTTTCCCATATTATGAACCTTCCTCATTTTGAATGTTTAAAGGGTGTGGCGTTAAAAACGAACCACATGGCATTCCAGCGTTCGAAACTTCGAGATGATTTTTAAAAGGAATTCATACTTACGCTTGGGTACAGTGTCGTGAAGAATTGACAGAATGCACTGATGCTATTGTTGGGTACAAGGTTATAAAAAACGGGGAGAGAGATCTCTGATAACTTAGGGTTATTCTTGTTGCTATAGACCCTGACCGTCGTTTTCTTCATTCTTTTGGCAGAATTCTCTGGGCCGGTGTTCTTCATTCTTTGGCAGAATTCTCTGGGCCTAACATCAACCAAAAAAAGATGTTCCCTATTATTTTCTGATATTTATGAATCACCCGGTTATTATTTTCTGATATTTATGGATCATCGGGTTTGCTTTCGAGAAGTAGTTAAATTCTGGAGCTGGCTCCACTCGGAGTCGGCCTACTCGGACTTGCCATGCTGACCCCTAGTACGGGGGCACAACTTGGGCATATCAAAAAAAAAAATCAAATTCATGTACAAAAATTATGTATGTAATTTAGATTTGTTTACACTCATTTGTGAGTTTTTATTGTCATATATCCTATTTTTGTATTTTCCCCTTTTTCTTAGGTTTTCTTGCATTGTCTCCAACCATAAATCATTTCTTTCTAAAGCCATGTTTTGTATACTTTTTCCAGCTCATTTCGTTGTTTTTGGTTTTGTTTCACTTTTAAAAAAAATTATCTACTAGTGGTTTTCTGGCGTGCGATGAATCTCATCAGCTTCTACATCGAATTCTTGATCAAAGTTAGCTCGTTATTTTTTTTTAGCAATTCTTTTTCTAAAAATTATTTTAAGGTCTTTTGCTCGGCTCAGGCTAGGACAGAGTCCAGGGCCCCAGCTGAGTCTAAAAACATTGTTCTTGAGTCCAGATTACTGCATATAAGGGTCATCATGTGTGCCTTTTATGGGCCAGAATATAGGACCAATATTAGTATTCCTTCCACATGGGAATGATGTTTCAACACTAAGACATGAATTCAATTGTTGGCAATTTGGGTAAATATACATAAATGACCCGAGTCAGCTCGGGTTTGGTAACCAATGATTCTGGAGGGAGTCATCTATCCCGAGCCTTGGGCCCCTGTTGTTATTTTCAAATAAATTTGCTCAAGTCTGGCTCTGACTTGAATTCTCTGACCGATTCCAGTTCCGGGCCCTAGCAAGTTCGAGCCATGTGTATTAAGATCCAGCATTTTCATACTGTTCTAACCAGCATAATGATTAATGGAGCAATGAATAACCCCCTTGACTTCACATTAGATAAGCACTCATATTTGGCATGCATTCATGATTGACTTAGATGATACATTTTTATTTTTGTATCTCCACAATTATTTCGAATAATGCAAATTTTGAGAACTAGATCGTATTTTAGTTGGCACTGATGGAATGTGGTGGTCCCAATGCAATGGATTAGTGGGGATGCTGAGAGAGCATTAGACATGCCCAAAAGGGCATGTTTGGGCATGGGCCAAACAATCAAACACCATTAGAACAAAGGTTGTGCTGTAAGATCGAACAGACTCAACATTCACCTTGTATAGTACATAATACCACCATCAAAGCCATTAGTTTTCAAGTTGCATAGAATATTACAACATAGCAAATATTTAGAATAGTGCATTGCATGTGTGAATGTTTGTGTCTGGAAAGAGGTCTACTGTCTTTCTCCTTGCTAGTTAAGAAAATTGTACGTGTGCTTCTGTGAGCAGGTGCATATATGTGTTTGTGTGTGTGCGCGCAGCGTGCAGTGTAAAAGAATTCATATAGGCAATTGTTTGTATATGTTAAGGCTGGATAATCCACTTAACAACAACCTCATCATGCACGCAAGTGATATGTAACATTCATGGCAATGAACTTGACGGATTCGCGAAAATAGACTCGTGAATCCTTCTTAAGGATCAGACTCTCATCAGTCAATACATAACGTTAGCTTAATTGATGTTCAATGCATTGCTTCCCTTAGCACATATAAATAAACAAAAATTCGGCCGCCTTGCCGCCTAGGTACCTGGCTAGGTGTCTGGGCGGGCATGCCTAAGGTAGGTGCCTAGGCAGTCGAGGTGGGCACCTAGGCGATTTGAGCGTCCACCTAGTGACATCCCTTAAAAAAATTAAAATTTCAAATCCACCCAAACAAAAATAAGGCCTGGTATTGGCCTTCTCTCACTTTCTCTATATCTCTCTACATATGAGAAGAAGAAGAAGACGAACATGGACTCCAAGTGTTCGATGTGTGGCCTCTCTCTCTATTTCTCACACCCACACAAAGATGCATATGGACCCATATGCTCCCTCTTTACACGTAAGAAGAAAAAAAAGGAAGAGAAGAGGGTGATCTTTAAGAATTTTATATGAGACCTCACGCACACACATACATGCGCATGCCCACACGCACAATAAACACATACATACACACGTTTACAGAACACACACACAACTACAGCCCCTACCTCAACCCCTTCCCTTAGTGCCACCTTTTTGTCTAAGCGCCTGCCTAGGCAGCTGCATCCACCTTCTTGAACATTGGCACAGATTAAGCCCATCACAATATTTTCATTTCAAATGTGAGCATCTACCGGGTGAAAGAGAGGTTGAAGAGCAGACTCTGCATCGTCTATGTCTTCCAATCCCCCCCACCATTCTTGTTCCCCTTTAATTGTTCTTAGACCGTTTGCTTCTCTCACACCTGCAGGTAGCTTCTTCAAATTATGACAATCAGTTACCTGGATAACTTCCAATTAAGACCAGGCCCCGACACTCCCACCAACACTCTTCAGTGAATGCAAACTTCTGAGGTTCAAGTCCCTTAATTTTGGAAGTCTGCTGTCCTCTATCGCTCCAGTGATTATGTCTTCTATGCTGTTGCATTTAATTATCTGAATCAATTCCAAGTTTTGGAGATGCTGTCACAGCAAATTATTGCAACGCGTCTGAGATTATTATGATGGCAAGCAATTGGAACATCGAAGCTCCATATGCTCTTCAGCATTGGCAACTCATACAGTTCCAACCACTCTAAGCTGGGTCCCCTACCTATATCAAGCCACTTCAAATCTAGACACCCATCAGTGTACAGAGTTTTCAAGGATGTCATAGCTGATATGTGATAAAAATTTGTCAATCCATGGCATTTGCATAGGTATAATTTTCTGAGATGCGAAAACATTGTTTCTACGACAGGTATGTTAAGAAATTTGACATCAAGAATGATGGATATGCCAAGTGACTTTAAGCGTTTCAAGCCCTCCAACTCCTCCCATTTTGCACCACCATTTCCATTTCCAAAATGTATCGACTCTCATACATGTCAAGCTCTTCTAAGTTAGTTAGCCTTGATATTAACCCATACTCAATTTCTTGAAGGTCACTAGTATAGCTCAGGTCAAGGTGCCTCAAGTTGACCAATTCTCCCATTTCTTGAGGCAATCTTGTGAAACCTGTGCCCCTTAAGTTCAAAACTTGGAGTTGCTTGAGCTTCCCTAGGGGTGGAATGTCTTCTAGGTTTTTGCAATCTCCCAAAGAAAGGAAACGGAGATTACTCAAGTTTGATAAGGATGGAGGTAGTGAGCATAGTTTTGTGAAACTGAGATTGAGCACCTGGAGGGCCTCCATACTTTCAAATAAGCCATCGGGAATGTTCTCCAAAGTTTGGTTTCCTTGAAGTAGCAATGTTTCGAGTCTTGAACAAAAAGGGTTATTCGGAAGTCTCTTTATTTCATTCCCCAATAATGATATACGTTCAACTACTATCCAGTCTTCCACCATGGGTGCTTCCTGCAGTCCCAAACCAGCTTTTACCAAAAACTTGCCAAAATTTCTGGAAGAGGAACTAATCCACAGTGCTACATCACGGATCAATCATGAAGCTTCACTTTAGTATCACTAGGGATCTTGTCCAGCATGCATGACTCTACAGCTTTTCAATTCGATCATGCCCTTTGTTTCTTGCATATTTTGGACTGTCTACTCTACCTGTGAGCCCCTCGCATATCCAATACTGTACCAACTCATCCTTTTCAATTTCATAGTCTTCGGGGAAGAGTGAACAATATAAGAAGCATGATTTGATGTTTTCACCCTCCAACCGTTCATAACTATATTTTAAAGATGAGAAGACTTGGCGTTCCATACCTTCTATCTCTGGTGATGCCTCACGCAAGGCTCTTGATGCATTTTCCCATACCTGAACACTACTCTTCCCCTTCATCGCACAACCAACTGTGATAATGGCAAGTGGAAGTCCACTGCACTCCCGGACAATCTCACGTGCACAGGGTTCTATGTTTGGCAAATCTACGACCTCTCCTGCTTTCTGATGAAACAAGTTCCATGCATCACCCTTTTGTAAAACATCCAATTTTGTAATTTTATCAGTCTCCATCAGATTGCATATTGCTAACTGTCGGGTGGTAATTATGATCTTGCACCTATTTTGTGCATTTGGTCGAGGGACCCTTATCCTATCTATATCCAACAAATCCCACATATCATCTAAGATGAGCATGAATCTTTGTCGATTTAAACTCACAAACAATATCTCAGCAACCGTCTCTTCATCTTCCACATTTAATTCTAATCCTATTTGTCGTGCAATGGAATTCTGTATTTTTGCGAGATACAGTGACCCATAGTATTTTATTGAATTCCCGAGTTCCCAAGAGAATTGTTAACATGGTGCATGAGCGTGGTCTTTCCCACTCCACCCATTCCATGAACAGCAATCGTACCCAACTCGTCATTGTTTAAGCAGTTTAGTATTTCAGTCAAAATTTTCTTGAATGTGTACTGACCTGTTATGGTTCTTGCAGGCATCTCCCTCCCTAGCGATGGTGGTGCAGCCATGGTCCATTGAACAGAATCGGCTACATCGATGTTGGCAGTGACTCTTATACGTTTCTTTGCCGCACGCCTGCCGAGCTTATAGTTGGAGGGGCAATTAGGACACAACCCTCCAAAGCAACACTTCCTATCATTGTATCTCGCAACCACTTGGTCTGCTTGGAGCTCCAAATCTTGTGCTCTTTGGAACCACCCGTTCGCCTCCTTTGTCAGCACCTTCCCATTAATCTTTTCCACTTCAACTCCAGCCATGAAATCAGCCCTTTTGTCCTCGAGTCGGCACGTCTCCACTTCCAGATCACAAACCTTTACTTTCGACTTAACAAGATACCCGATATGCCGAGAAACCGGAACCAATAAAATTTTCACAATTTCGACAAGGGGATTAATGAAGACAGACATCATTAGAATGCACTTCAGGTTTATCCAGAGAAGATGGTCAAGGTTTTGTAGGCTTAGGTGGGCAGCTCAAAAAACCGAGGTTGAACGCAGGGAAATGGTTCAAGAACTCCAGAGAAGATGGTCAAGGTTTTGTAGGCTTAGGTGGGCAGCTCAAAAAAGCAAGGTTAAAGGCAGGGAAATGGTTCAAGAGCTGCAATGAGAAAGACATGTCTTCACAAGAGGCCATTGACCTGATACTACAATGGTTGAAACTTGAAAGTAGGAAATCATTTCAGTTTGGCCTGCAAGGAAATTTAAGTCACTATTAAAAGAAGTATGGGGAAGTTTTCAATGGCCGCTCTCACATGCCATCTCGTTATTGGAAAAAGTTTATCTAAGGTGTCATAAAAAAAACCCACTAGAAAACTGGAAATTCTTCAAATCGTTCATCTCGACCTTGAGATTCATAGACATGGAAAAAAAGAAGAGATTTTTAGTCCTAAAAATAGTTTTCTTCTAAGACATTGTGGACTGTACATTTTCATAATTTTCAAGTGTTTATTGTTCTGTTTGATCATCACCATTTCTGAAACTTTAAATTTCACAATTGAGGGCAACCATATATTTTCATATCATTGCAAAGCTTTGCGGCACCGAAACCGTATTTTTGATGTAGTTTTGAAGTGCACTTTACTTCAATAGTATAAAGTTGACACCTTATACAAAACCTCACCCCTATTATTTTTGTCAATGGGTGCCATCACATGCCATCTAACATTTGACTTCGAGAATCAGATGGTGGGTGGTCGGTGAAGAGACGTGGAGGGTTGCTTCATTATCAGTTATATATTGCAAGTGGTAGGTCAAAGTATGAATACTCACTTATCCGAAACAAAAAAATTTTGAAGTATGAGAGAGAGAGAGCTAAGTATTCTTAATAGATGAGGGGCACAGAAGGGAAGCTCTTTTTATTTAAATATGGGTGCATGGATCACGATTGATTGGCTTAATGAGAATGAGATTGTATACAATGAGAAACTTTGATATAAGGCGGTCACAATTACTTACAATCATCCGATGTGAAGTTTGATAGCTTTGAGTCACAAAATTTGAGAAAATTTCTTTAGAATAATGAGCTTGGTCGATGGAATAATTTTAGCCACCCAATTTCACATTCAATGGTCAAAATTAATGTTTAATCTTGTATCAAAAATAAATGGTTGCATTCTATACTTTCCCAATGAGAATACTATCAATTGAATGAAGACGTCTGAGGGAGCATAGAATTATCAATGGTATTTTTGGTTATCATGTATATAGAAAGTAACATTATTTGTATATTGAAAGTGGTAGTTCAAAGTATGAATACGGACTTACCAAAACAAATAAAAATTTCGAAGTATATATATATATATATATAGAGAGAGAGAGAGAGAGAGAGCTAAGTATGCTTAATAGATGAGGGGTCTAGAAAGGGAGCTCCTTTATTCAAGGGAAAGTTTGTATAAGAGAGAGAGAGAGCTAAGTATG
>NW_006500347.1:1358397-1384943 GCF_000471905.2 Amborella trichopoda
TACGTACGTACGTACTACTCTACGTCTACTACTACGTACTACTACGTACTCTACTACTACTACTACTACTACTACTACTACTCTACTCTCTCTCTCTCTCTCTCTCTCTCTCTCTCTCTCTCTCTCTCTCTCTCTCTCTCTCTCTCTCTCTCTCTCTCTCTCTCTCTCTCTCTCTCTCCTGCCCTACGTGCTTCTTCCCCAAAAAGCTCCTACCCACCCCACTAGAGAAATCACACACAGTTTCAGAACCCAATTGCTCTCTATCTTTTTCAACAATACAAACTCTAGTCTGAAATGTAGTATAACAAGTCCATGAATTCAAGAATAACAGAAAGAAATGGCAATGATGACGGAACCTGGTGTTTGTTTCAGAAGAAGAAGGAGCAGATGGCAGGTTCCTGTTGAAGAGAAAACCGCGGCGTTTGTTTTGCTTCATCTTTTCGAAACGCCAATGAATCGTTGTGGACCAGAGATTTTTCTCTGCAAGATTTTTCCTAATTCGGGGGGTCATCAACAATTAGTGGCCCTCAGGACAGAGTAACAACACTCCAGCTATTATAGCCAACCGTTCTCTTCTCTCTGTAATTATAGCCATCCGTCTCGCAGTGTTTAAAGCCAGATACAAGGTTGGGCCGGGCCGGGCCGGGCATGGCCGGGCCGGGGGCTCAGCCCTAGCCATTCTCTTATCCCTCATAGGACCCACCAGGCCCGGTCAAGCCTTAATAGGGACCGGACCAAAAAAACAAACTAAAAAAAAAAAAAATTTGTTTCATATGGGCTGGATCGTATTTCTACACATGCGATCCAGTAAGTATAAAACATCCATCTTAAATATGGATGCAAATATGTGTTCCATCTAAAAACAATGGAAACTAACGGTCCAAATGTTTTCTTACTGATTTAAAGATGCACCTAAAAAATCCATAGACAAAAGTTGTTTTTAATGTTGGAAAACCCTCTAATTAATCTTCTTGATATCGAGATGTATGAATATAAAAATAAAAAAGAGAAGTTGTTTTTAATGTTGGAAAACCTTCTAATTAATCATCTTGTTATTGAGATGTATGAATATAAAAAAAAAGAAAAGATATTGAGTCCCAAAAATAGTGCATCTTCCAACATATTATCTAGACCGTCTATTCTCAAGACTTTAATATGTTTATAAATCTGTTTGATTTTAACCATTTTTGGAGTTTAAAATTTTATAGTTAGAGGTAAAAATAGATTTTTAGACAATCCTAAGAATTTTTTATACCAAAATCACATGTTATGATAAAATTTGGAGGTGCGTCTTAATTGGATTGTTTAAGGTCCTAAAAATTTTTTATACCAAAATTACATGTTATGATAAAATTTGGAAGTGCACCTTAATTGGATTGTTTAAGGTCCTAAAAATTTTTTATACCAAAATTACATGTTATGATAAAATTTGGAGGTGTACTTTAATTGGATTTCTTAAGGTTGCAACGTTATAGAAATCACACCCTTTACATATATAAGAATCTAAATACCCCAGTTTTGAGGCACATCCAAGTTTTGTACATAAGCCCCAAACACCCCTTCAAAGACTTGGGAGGTTGGGTTAGGTCGGATCCGGGTACATTGGAATATAAATATTTGAAAATAAACAATCCAAATAATGTATTGTAAGATACACTATTATTAGGACTCAAAATTTTTTTTTTTTTAAATTTCATACATCTCAATATTGAGATAATCAATTAGAGGGTTTTCCAACATCAAAACAACCTTTTTCAATACATTTTTTATATATATCTCAATTCTACAGTTTAAGGTTTGCAACCTTATATAAATATTTTCTAAAAGGTTGTTTTGGAACTGAAAGTCCCCAATTAATCATCTCAACCTTGAATGTGTGGATGCGAGAAGAAAAAAGAAAAATTTCAACACCTAAGAGGCGCATCTTGTAATATATTATCTTGACTGTTTATTTTTTAGATTTTAAGTTTTTAGAGATCTACTTGTTGTGCACCATTTTTTGAGTTTTAAATTTCACGATCAGAGAGGAAAGCATATCTAGGCCATCCTAACAATTTTTTATGCAAAAATTAAGTTAAGTCTCATCAACTTGGACCAAATGGCTCCAAGTTGGTTGGGCTCAACCTACAAATCATCGGACCCATTTACACCCCAAGGGAGAGAAAAAGCAACAAAAAAACTAGCAAGATTTATATGCTTCCATTGTGATTATAATCCGATCGAAACACATAAAAGGAAAAAAAATATTCGGCTTAAATTATTTTACATGAAATATTAAAACTTGAGAGGTTCACGGTCCCATTTATCCTGGCAATGTTTACTTTTTAAAGGGTCATTTTCACAAAAACACCTCGCCAAAAATTTGAAATTCTCAAAATACCTATATTTATGGTTTAAAACCTGAATAACCAGAGCAGTTTGGCAATTTGGCTCCTTAGAGTGGCTTGAGCTAAATTACCAAAGTAACTTTAGTTGATCATGATTAGGAAAATGGAACTATCAAATGACCAAAATAAGCTTTGATGTTTAAGTTTAGTAATACAAAAGAACGGCCATTTTTATCATTTTTTAGTTTTATTCCCAACCATTAACAATCAAAGGTATTTTTTGTAATTTTGTTCGTGCCATTTAACCGGGCTAAGTTACAAAGCTAACCATAGTTATTCAGGGTTCATAGTCCTAAATAGGAGTAATTTGTGAATTCTTGAGTAATTTTTTTACGGAAATACATTTCAAAATGAAAGTTAAAATGTAGAACTTGCATTGGCAAATAGGATCATTTCAGTCCATTATTAATTTTGTATAGTTTGAGCCCGATGAATGATATTTCCCTAATTTTTAGAAAACTAAACCCCAGCATGCCTAGATTGAGGATTAGGTTTTAAAAAGAATTGTTGTGAGAAAATCTCTCTTTGGGTTTGTGTATCTCAAATATTCATTTCTAACTATAGTCTCTTTTTTTTCGTTTCTTTTTGTTTTTTTTGTGAAAAGTTAAGAAAAGAGTTCCCTACCTGTAATAGGAATGAAATTTAAAACATCATGTTGAAGCGCCATGCTACCCTGATAACCTAACCTTAAGTTCACTCCTAAAAGATAAGGTATTTATCGAAGGAAGAGCTCTAATATTTTTCTCTCTTTTGAGTTTGATAGCTAGTTTGTAGATGTTACATACCCAATATTTGGGGTCCTAAAAATACCTCCTATATCACGTTTTACCCATAGGACTGAATGAAAGGAATGCTCCCATGGGAGTATGGAATCTTTTTAGTTTGTTCAATGATTTGTTTGGTATTAGTGATTATAATTCTCCTTGTGGACTACAAATGGTTCCTGATGACAAAGGAACCAGTGTCAACTCCTTTAGAATGAACAGCAAAATAAAATTCCTAATAGTTGGGGGAAAAGAGCCAACAGCTTTTCCCCATATTTCGTAGGAATGGCTTAGCTGCAGTTGAAAGGCGAAGAATTTTCACAAAAACCAGTGGCTTTACACGTCGGTGAAAAAGGCATATCAAATATTAGGCATCCCAATATGATACAATAGAGTTTCTGATTTTTTGATATGATTTTTAAAATGAGGTCATGAATTGTTGTTAGGGGAGTCAATTGATAATGTTTATCTGTAGCTGTTGATGCAGGTACTTAAAAGAACCTTGGAAAATATCTTGAGAGGCAAGTCTCAATGGAGGGGTTTGATCTCACACAAAGACTTGTTGCCATACAACCAGCAACGTACAAAGAACCAACATAAAGGAAAAACAAAGTAAAAACTTCATCTATGAAACTTCACTTAAGAAATTCTGTAAATTGATGACAATTTCTTTGATGGAAACATCGCTCCCTTTTTTTCCTTTTAATAAGCTGATGATTAACCATTGTCAATGACAATTTCTTTGATGGAAACATCGCTCCCTTTTTTTCCTTTTAATAAGCTGATGATTAACCATTTTCCCATGAGTTTTATCTATGTATGAGAACAGAAAGTATCAGAAGATGAAGATGAAGAAGAGCAATGTACAAGGTTAAGTGGAGCCCAGAGCCCAATAACTTGGCCTACAACAGAGAACCATGCGACCAAGTAATGACTGCACAGATCCTCTGGACGGCTGGAGTAGAGCCTCTGTTGAAGGAGCAATCTCATCCATTCACTGGTTCCACATGGGTGCAATGTAAACCATGGGCAATTCAAGTACGGATGCTCCTGTCGCCCATTCAAAATATCAAATACAATAACAGGCGAACACTTCAATAATTTGTAGAAATATTCAAGACATTTTATCACTTTTTGAACTCTGACCAGTTTTAAGATGTTTTGGTTATTTTTAGATGGGAGAGAGATATGGATTTGGGACCACATACAAGACTCATGGCTAGCATAATTCAAGTTACTCAGACCAACAATCTGCCATCCGTACTTATCAATGGCTAGTGGAGATGAGCTGATGTTTAACGGTCTACTTTTTAGTCCATTTTGTCCATCAGCTGAAACATCGGCTTATCTCTCTACCTTCCATTAGGAAGTGAAAGTGGATGGCCAGTCTGATACCTTACACTATTCTCGTGCATGCTAATTCAAAATAAGAAGCAATGCCGCATAGGTTGATGTGTGTGGTTTGTATAAGGTGTCAATCTTCTTGAGAATCAAAGATTAACACCTGTATAAGGTGTCAATCTTAAACAATCAAAGTAAGACGCACCTCCAGACCTTGTCGGAAGATATAATTTTGGTGTCAGAAATACCTAGGATAGCCTGAAAATTTATTTTCACTTCTAATTATGAAATTTAAATCTCCAAAAATGGTGCAGATCGAACAAATCTATCAACTCTTGAAAATCTTGAAAATTGAGGGTCTAGATAATGTGTTAGATGCACAATTTTTTAGAACTTGAAATCTTTTTTTTCTATATTCATACATCTTGAGACCAAGATGCTCAATTGAAGGGCTTTACAATGTTGGAACAACCTTTTCTAATGGATTTTTGAGGTGCATCTGGAGTTTTGAGGTGTGCCTTACCTCTACAGTATAAGGTTGACAACTATGGTGGCAAACACACAGTGACAGAGGTGAGGTGAGTAAATGGTGCAAGGGCATGAATGTTTTGAGAGGGAAGAGAATGGGAGTGCATGTATGTTGGGTGGGAGGGCACGCATGCACACTCGCTCAGACGTGCACACATGCACACTCGCTCAGACGCACACATGCACACATCCAGATATGGTAGAAATGAGGGGGGGGTTGGCGGGGGAGAATGTACATTACAAGTACACCAAGTAGATGAACTTGAAACGGGCTTCCAACTTTGTCAAGAAGAGGGTGAAATCCATGTCTCCTCCTACAACACTAACTAATGATTGCTTATTTTTTGTAAGGAAATAGAAGTTCATACAATTAGGGATAAAAAAAATAAACCTCTTGAGTGATAAATGTCCATTTTGACTCCTCCAGCAATTTTGAAGTGTACAAAGGGAGATCTTTCTCAACTTCATCACATTTTAAGGGCTGTCCACCTGCAAATTTTAGATATCTTTTGCGACTTAAAAGCTCAAGCATATCGAGGGTTTTCACAAGGAAAATAATGACAATAAGACACTTACCTTGGTGGTAACCACGAAAGAAAAGCACAGGAACCTTGTAAGACGTACTGTAAATTATATGGAAATTGTAGTAGTGAGTTTCATTTTCTCCACTTAAAACCTATAAAGACAAGAGGAAAGGAAAGCAGTAAAAGTCAAATGTGAACATGGAATAAAACATTGCGTATCTTTCACAGAGCATACACAAAATTCTTAGCACGGGTTTACCAAAATAGGTGCACATATGCAGCCCTATTTTATTCACCTTTTCTTCCTTTTTCTGTGTTAAGTAAGAAGAGAAAATAGAACCAATTAAATGGATTTGTGAAAGTGTTTGAACAAGGGAAAACGTAAAATGTAGGGCTCTTCATCGGGTCCTACACAAACACCAATATCAAAAAAATGGAGAGAGGGAGAGAGGGGAACATGGAGGCACAAAGTTGCTCCAATGGATCTCGACAGATGTGAAGAATGTACATGATCCTTGATTTTCATCAACATATGGGTTTCCTTTGCTCTCATACGATGTAAAAGGTTTTAGACCATGAGAAAATCAAATGCACCGAAGTTGATCCCAGATAAATGTAATGAACACGAGTAGTCATATCACCAGAATAGTATACAAAAGTACATACACGACTAAACAATCCAAGGACACATCCATGAACATTCTCACAGTTCTAATGGGACTAATCAGCGACTAATCAGCCAAACGAAGGGCAAGAGATACAGTACTTACCAAAGTTGCACTATCCAAAGCTTCTACTTCTTCCTCAGAATACTTTTGCTCTATGCAATCTTGCTAAATAGACAGTAAGAATATATACAAGATTATCAAAATTATTAACATATGCTCTGCAACTTAGATGCAATCTTGCTAAATAGACAGTAAGAATATATACAAGATTATCAAAATTATACACATATGCTCTGCAACTTAGAAAGAACTGTATCTTAAAAGCCTAGTGGATGAATACGCTAGCATGTATTAACTGTCCCATGTACATTAAAAAAGAGGAAAATACCTGCTTTTTGAATTCAAAATGATGAATATGTTCAAGGGATAAATAACCACCTGCCTGAAAGGAACCAACATCAATAATAGTAAAACATGAACAGTCTCAATGATGCCAAATAACTGTAGTTAGGAATATTACAGGGGTCCAAACTCACTTTATCTGGAGCCCCAAAAGGTAATTTTGGACAAGGTATCCATATCCATGGATGCAAAATTGACTTGCACTCTTCCCATTTTTTCATGAGGGCTTCTGCTGCAAACTTGAACTCAGTGGGAGAGAGAGTTCCATCGCAAGGAGAGGCCATTTTCATGGTAAAACAACCAATCACAATGTATTTATGCGATATATTTACACATTAAAGTAATCCGTATTTGTATTCATAAGCAGCAATGTTAAACCATTGAAAAGGTTACAAATGCCAACCTGCACACCATCATTTTATAAACATAAGAACCTCAACTAAAATATAACACATTCATAAAAAAATCACAAAGTTATCTTCATAACACAGTGAAACTATTTTTCAGAAAAAGCATGAACATAAGAGAATTGTCGGCAATAACTTGGATGGTATTGGCCATCTGTGATCGTGTTTGCCAAATTCATGGTGATTTCATACACCAAAAACATAAGCCATTGGTTTTATGGATTCCAATGGTTTTGCGGATTCCACCATTGTTGGGGCTTTGGCCCTCATAGAGAGCCTTCATAAATTCAACCTTAGCTAGAGCTTGGAGGTGTTAGTGGAAGGGGACTCCAGGAATTGTCATAACCTGGGCCTCCGGCTTAGCACCTTGCCCCTGGAGACTTGACCACATTAGCAATGAAGTAGCCCCCCACGCGAAAAATTTCCGAGTCTCTTGGAGACATATCTTCAACACCCAGCTGATATGCTCGCTAGAGAAGGAGCAGCTATCAATTCCAACTAGGGGAACACGGCAACTCATCGAGCATCTTGCCCCATTTTTAATGCCTAATCTGTGTAGAGCATTTTTTGTGCCCCTGTGTCAGTTTCTGTACAGGGTACCCTTCCTAGGTGCCTTTTAACATGCTTGTACTCTTTACATTTCAATACAATGTCAACATATTAAAAAAAATAAAAAATTGAACGTATATTTGTACATAATCAAAACCATAGAAATGAGAGAATTTCCTTATCCTAGTTTTTAATTGTGAATATTAGTTTTGGATGTGTGGAGTTGGAACACTTGATGACATGTTATAGCTTTGCCTATCCCTACCCCTGTGCCAAGAGTAAAAAAAACACCTCAACCACAAAACAGATGCAAGGGCCTTATATGTCCAAAGCTCCTTATAAAACTCTGTGAATGCATCACAATAGAGCATTAGGGCTCATACACAAGGCCATAAACAATTGAAAAATCTTACTTCTACATACAAGCGTTCCCATGGTGGCATGATATCACCAACTACATACTGCACAAATCACCGTTGACAATCGTGATTGCTAAAGCCACTTGGAATACAATTGATTGGTTGTTAAAGAGATAATACTTCGTTCTCAAGACACATGCATCACTAATTAGCTTATAATATATTTTGTATTCCTACCTTGGATAGCATGTTAACATATGAGAACCCTACGAAATGCTACCGATAACTTCCCTTCCCATATGATTAGAACAATGGATTTGCCTCAGAAAAGTATGTCACCAGAAATTGATCACATTACCCCACTAAAACAAAGACCTATATGTTCATGTTCCTTTTAATCCACCAAACCATATGTTCTTGTTCCTTTTAATCCACCAAACTTGCTTACCTTGAGATAATATTGTTTAATTAACAATAAAAGCACATCACAGATGTCTCAATATCCAACAGAAGAAATGAATCCATAACAACATCAACAAGTAGGGCATATAATAAAAGATATACCATTTTCCCATTAACGTTAAATTCGGATGATCATTTTCAAAGGCATTGTCCCATTACAACCAGAAAAAACAGAGCAGAATTGTTGGAGATTCGAATACCCGAAACACCAATTTAACTGATCACCGAATATCACACACTCAAAACCGAATATGTAAAATCGATAATCTAATAATAAGCTCAAAGAATCATGTGCAATAATTTAGAAAAAATAAATAAGAGATGAAATCACAATCATGAGAGAAAATAAAAGAGATAAACCACAACACGAATTTAACGTGGTTCACCCCATAGTGCTACGCCTACGGGCATGCCGCCAAGTAATTGCACTATCAAAGATAATTTTATAAAAGGGATACAATAATACCTCAATAGAGAAAACCGGTGAAAACCATCACCAAAATACCTTCTTGAAACCACAAAAAAAAAACCTACGATATACCCTGCAATTCTTTTGGGATGATCCAAGACCTTAAGCACACAAGTTCATACAATTTCTCCATAAAAATGGACAAGAAATCCCTCTTCCTCACCTCTTTCCCTCTCCCCCATAACCAAAAGAAGCCTTAACCGCTTTTTAGAAAGAGAGAGAAAAGAACCAAGAAAATGTGAATCGTATGCCCAAAAGTTCGTTTTTTAGCTTTTATCCAAGTTACCTAATTAGTGATGAAGAAACCTCTTAACAAATGTGGAAAAGACAAATACATGGAAAGGTGAATTTCTATCGCCATTAACAATCTCCATCTTGATAATAAATTACTTACTTGCCTTACCTTCCCCTTTTTATTTTTTCATGAAGCATAAAGAAGTTGGCTCCATTCCAACTTCTCTACGGGAACCGTCTTCGTGAGCATGTCCGCCACATTTTCCTTGGTTCCAACTTTCACCAAACGAATCAAACCATCTTCAACAACTTGTCGAACATAATGGTTTCAGACTAATATGTGCTTTGTCCTCTTGTGATAAACATGATTCTTAGCCAAATAAATGGCACTAATATTATCACAAAGTATTTCCATGAGCATAGATTCGATACCTAATTCACCCATAAGACCTTGAAGCCAAACCACTTCTTTACTTGTTTCAATTGCCACCATGTATTCCGCCTCGATGGTGGATAATGTTATCGACGACGGTTTTGATAGAGAAGTTGGAATGGAGTCTAACTTATTGCCACCATGTATTCCGCCTCGGTGGTGGATAATGCTATCGACAACGATTCTGGTAGAGAAGTTGAAATGGAGTCTAACTTCTCTAAGCTTCATAAAAAAGTAAAAAAAAGAGTTATCAAGAAGGCAAGTAGGTGTTTTACTATCAAGGTGGATATTATTAATGACAATAGAAATTAAATTTGCAGGAAAAGGAAAAGAGGTGAGGAAGCGGGATTTCTTGTCCATTTTTATGAAGAAATTGTATGAGCTTGTGTTGCTCAAGTTTTTGGATCATCTGAAGATAATCATAGGGTGAATCGTGGGTTTTTTTGGGTAGTTCAATAAAGTATTTCGATGACGATTTTCATCAGTTTTGTCTATTGAGGTAACAATGTATCCTCCTTGTAAATCTCTCTCTAATAGAATATGGTTGGTAAGAGATTTGCTTTGATAAACACTTTTCAATTTCTCCGACAAGCCTTTTGTCGTCTTCTCTCCCACTATATTGAATAAATCTTATTTGCTAGGCACAATTGAATTGCAGCCAAGGTCCATTTCCTCCCAATCCTCATTACTTATGGATTCCGGATTCTTTTCCTTTCTAAGTAGTGCTTTGTATGGTCCTTGTTGGACAAAAGATCATGAACTTGAATTTTCCAAATCTCAAAATCATTTTGTCCATCAAATTTCTCCACCTTGGGTTACTCGCCATTCTCCCAAATATATTGTAGAAAATCTAATGCTCTGATACCACTTGTTGGAGATTCGAATACCTGAAACCCCAATTTAACCGATCACCGAATATGACATACTCGTGTGCAATAATTAAGGAAAAATAAATAAGATATGTAATCATAATCACGAAAGGAAATAAAAGAGATAAATCATAACATAAATTTAACTTGGTTCACCCTGTCTGGCTGTATTCACAGGCAAACCGCCAAGTAAGTCCACTAAAACCGGTGAAAACCATCACCGAAATACTATCCAAAAAACCCATTGATTTACCCCGTGATTCTTTTCCAATGATTCAAGAACTTGAGCAACATGTGCTCATATAATATAAGAAATCCCTCTTTCTCACCTCTTACCTTTACCTCATCACCAAAAGAAGTCATTAACCCATTTTTCAAAAGACGCCATAACCCATTTTAAGAGGGAGAAGACAACCAAAAGCAAAAAGCAAATCTATGCAGAAAAGCTCTTAACTTAGTAACCAAAAAGCTATTTGTTCTTAATTTAGTGACGAAAAAGCTATTTAACAAATGTAGAAAAGAAAAACACATGCAAATGTAAATTTCTATCACCATTAACAAGAATGATTACAAAATATCAAAATCAGAGATATACTTCAATCCAACAAAGAAAAATACCACCATTCCCACAAAAATAACCTATTCCAAAAGAACAAAAGAGAAATAACCAGAACATCATTTCCAAACGAAAACCAAATTGAAATTTGGAATTTCAGAGAAACATACCACTATCACCTATCCTTTATGCGAAAACCATAATCAGCAAGCACTGCAAGGAGAGAGAAAACAAACCACACCCCCAAATGCTACCGGTAAAAAAATGAAGAGTGAGACAACAAACCACACCCCCAACTGCTACCTGTAAAAAAATGAAGAGTGAGACAACAAATGCAGAAGAGAGAGAAAATTTCTTTCAAAGAGTCAACCAAAATTGCAGGAGAGAGAAAACAAAGAGCGGGTAAAAATACCAGTAAAACGGATCCCCCAGAAAGAACACTGAAAATGTTGAGATCTCTCACAAATCTGTGAATCTAATATTCGCCACTCTCTGCCCTGCGCTTTAGAGAGAGAGAGAGAGAAATGTCCGTCCGCTTGGGTCGTCGAGTATTTAATGGTTGGGAACAGGGGTGACGAAAGTGACCAAATTGTTCAGAGATGTCATTCTGATAAAATTTAAAGTTTTAAAAGTATTTATGGAAGGAGTAGATCAACAAACACTGGAACTTAACATAAAATCATTTTAAGGTTGCAACCTTATTAAAACCTTTTCCCTTTTTTTTTTTTTTAGATGTGTTTTTAAGAGAGTTTTTTTTATAGGTGTGACTTTAAGAAAAGGGGTGGACACCCAAAATTTAGTATCAAATTAGTTTATAAAAAAATTTAAAATAAAATGTTTTAGAGATCGACATTGTGATTAGAGTCATCCCAACCATCTATTCGGAATGAAAGGTTGGATAGGGGAAATCATATTAATTTTATACAGTAGGGGAAACATAAAAAGCTTGCCCAATAAAAAATAGTCATGTAAAAAAGTTCTTTATTTCATTACTCACGTCAACTTTGTACATCCTATTAGATTAATAACTTTTGCCAACAAACGCACCTCCTCTTTCGATCAAAATGCCTTATTAAATCTTATGACCATCCAGAAACCATGCTTATTACGTAAATGGCTTAACACCAAGTTCCTCGGCATTTCTAGCACATATAACATGTTCTTCAAGGTGAGAACTTTACCAAAATGAGTTTCAAGTCCACTGTTCCTTTACCAAGTATTCTTGCTAAGGCTTGGGTTCTCAGTTGGACTGAATTCCCATCCTCCACCGGTTCCTAGGTATTGAAGTAATTCTAGTTGTTACAAATATAGATGGTAGCACATGTCAATCCACCAACTAGAATCATTCCCAATTAAAATGATCTTATTGAACATAGCCACAAAATTTTCTTTAGTAGTTAAGTTTGCTTGGTTTAAGGGCTTTACAACCCTCTTCTAATGTCGACACTCTTTAAGTGCTTCCTTGATTTCCCAAAAAGTAACATATGCAGTTTTGTTTAGACTTTTTATCTATAGATATGTCTTTTTAAATAAATATTTCTTGTTTAGAGGCTTGTCCTTAGACTCTTGCTCTACAAGGTTTGCCTTGGACTATAAGTCCCTTGTCAACTTAGTTTCGTAGCCCAATTTTCAAATTTAAAGCCTACTCCTTCCTCAATGCGAAGAGACCATTGAATTTGAACGAGATAAATATACTGTGATTCATTTTTTTTTTGGGTACTCTCTTCATAATAGGGGTAACTTATGAATAATGACTCCCACTTGGAAATCCTCACTGAACCCCACTTCACAAACTTCAAGTTCATCAATAAAAAGTTACAACTCATATACTTGATTGAGTATAGGCTTATTGTCAATGAACTTAAAGTCAAGGTAATTCGAAATAAAAATTCTTTGGTTACTTGACTCCTCAGTCTTGTATTTGATATTCGACTTGCTCCAAACTTCCTTTGTTGTGGACAATGGTCCATACATGCCGAAGATGGGGTCTATGAATATGTTGAGGATGTGTCTTTTGCATACGAAGTCATCCTCCATCCACTTCTAGCTAAGTTTTGACTTCTGCTCACGCTATTGTTCTTGTTCCATTGTCTCTCATTCCCCTTGTAGTAGCTCCTTCAGTATGGGATTAAAGAGAACATCAATAAAAGTACGAGCTTTTGTTGCCACTTTCAAAAGTTTGACCTGTCAAAGCGGTCTATACTCCATGTTTACCCAAAATATTGTTATTAATTATTGGAAATGGAGGGTGAAACAAGGCAAAAAAAAAAGACGATAGAGAACAAATAAATTTCAATATCTCTGATCTCAATCGCAATATATTAATTTTTCAAGACAATATTTGCCCTTTATTGATAAGAATCAATGCACATCTAAGTTTATACCATGTAAAATGGTCCTCGAGATATATGGGACTAAATAATTGTGAAAAATATATTGTCAATATAAATACACAAGTACTGCGAGATCTAAATTACCAAAATTGTCTTTTTTCTAAATAAATAAAATTCTTAGAAACCTCATATGAAAAACTTGTGAATCAAAGCGAGAAAAGTAGTTCCTATTTATAGAAAGATAAAGTACCCTTTCCCTACTCCGCTTGACTATATAGTCAAGAAATGCGTCTCTTGAAAACTCAACTACCAATGCAGTGCATCTGTGGTAACTTTTTGGGTTCCGAGAGAGCAACAGCCACATTTTTCACTTGTGAACCAAACATTGGCTTATGGGAGACCAATCGTCTTGCACATATGCTTCTTCACTGGTGGAGCACATCTACCGACCAATCTACCGAAGCCTCGCGTCTTTTTCGGAGGGGCACAATACACTAGTACACACCATCCACTAGAACTATGTGGTGAGGCATAGTTTAGAGGAAGGCACTATTCAATAAAAACCACACGTTGGCTAAAAGAAACGAGCCACGCACCCGACCCACACACATGCTCAAGTGATGGTTAAAAGAAACGAGCCACGCACCCGACCTACACACATGCTCAAGTGAGGGTCATATGCGCTAATAAGCGTCATTGCACCCCTTGTACATACACATATGCATTCACATGCTATGCATATTTTGCATAGGTCTTTTCTCATTTTTATTCCTAAAACACAAGGGAAGAGGATGAACTTGTATCTAAGGAAGTCTTTCCTATGCACATCTTCAGTGTAGGATAAATAACCTATTATTTTTCTCTATCAATAAATAAGATAAAACACAACACTTTTTAACACATTATACTTTACAAAACACCATGGAAAAAAAGAGGTATTATTTGGGTATAGCATAGGAAAAAGTTAATATAAAATTGTAACATTAAAATATAGAAGTAAAGATGCACCTCAAAAATCCATCAAAAAAAGTTGTTTTGATGTTGAAAAACCCCCTAATTGATCACCTCGACATCGAGAGGCATGAATATGAAAAACAGAAACAAAAGATTTTGAGTTCATGAAATAGTGCATACTGTCTATTTTCAAGATTTTCATATGTTTATAAATCTACTTGATTTTAACTATTTTCGGAGTTTAAAATTTTATAATTAGATATAAAAATAGATTTTAAGATACTAAGAATCTTTACAACAAAATTACATGTTATGATAAAATTTAGAGATGCGTTTTAATTAGATTGTTTAAAATTGCAACCTTATAGAAACCACACCCAATAACTAAAGTGTTTTCCAAAGTAAAATACAGCAGTTAGGCCGTGTTTTGACAACGGTCTCAGCTAGAATAGTCATTATAGCCCTTATCATGAGACTTTGATTCGCGGTTTCCATCACCTAAGTCCTTCCTAATAGCCTTATTACTCAAATACAGTTGAGGTTTGACCACACCTCGAATGATTAGAAGGTATTTGAATTTTCGACCCTAGTCGAGGTCAACTAGGCTCGAACTGGGGTTGGCATGCTCTCTTTGATTTCTTCTCAAAATCGTTAATCATTTCCAAACCAACCCAAAATATGACCCCCCATAGGCTGCGTTTATGCATTTTGAAAATCATATGCTTGTAGTGCATGATACTTCGCTGTCTTACGTTACTGGGTTATTGAGCTTTATTCCGAAGCTTTGAGGACACGGTTTGTTTTCTATTTCTTCTTCTTCGTCGTTTTTTATTTTATTTTATTTTATTTATAAATGTTAACCACGAATATCATGACACAGGGTTCATAATTGGAGCTCCCAATTCATTTGTACTGGGGTTCCTTTCTTGCCTGAATCTTGATTTTGATCTTCATGAAAAGATGCCAATTTGATCTGATCTCTATCTAGAGATGCCTTGACCTTTCATAGAAGAATTAGTAAATAAATAGAAAAGCGATTCCCTAGTTTGATTTTTTGTCGATAAAATTGAAGCTTATTGAACTTTGAGCTTCTCCCTCTGTATATGTAGCATCAGCTCACTTCCTGATAATTTTGTGTGAGAAAATTTAGGACATGGCCGGAGGTGGAGATAGAAGTGGATTACTGAATATACTTAGAAATTGAGATTGTGAGTGCTATGTGAGGAATTCAAAAGAAAATATCTAAATTTCCCTCAAGCGCCCTGAAATTTTATAATACATAAAATAAATCCTCAAAATTAAATTAAAGTTTATACTTAACCTCGTTTATTAATGATCAAATTCACACTTATTCATTTGTTTTCAAATCTTCTAATGTATTTGAGTGATTCTCAAGCTAAAATTTTATAATTTTTTTTGAAAAAACTACCCTAATAAAAGCCTAGCAATAGAGTAATTTTGGAGCCTAACAATAGAGTAATTTTGGATACTTTTTTAAGGCATCAGAAACACTTAAGGCACATTTGGCTTGCGTGAAAAAAAGTTCTTATGTGATTAGGTTTGAGAATATTTTAATACTAATTAACTGTCAATTGGTGTGAAAAGATACACTAAAACTTAATTGACGTGAACATATTTCCACACTTAACCACATGAAAGGATTATTTTATGTAAAAATTATTTTCCTGCGCAACAAATGTGTCGTAGAGATCAATTCCCAAACTTTTGAATCACTTGTCAGTACGAGTTAAACTAGGCAAGAAGCCACTCCACTCAGCTGCCAAATGTGGAGGGACTTACTGCCGCGGCAGGCATGCGTGCGCCTCTCTGTTTAATTTCAATGTACTTAGCTAATGACACGTCTAAAATTTCACATGTGCTATTTTTCGATAGAATCCGTATGTTTCTTTTTATTTGGGGAAAATTTTAAAAAAAAACCCAAGACCACAATTTTTACGCAACTTACCTCCAAACTAAGCTTTTTTCTCATTTTTTTCCAAAAAAACACACTTTCTATGCAAATACCCCCCTAAAGGAGAGAGTTCATTTATTTTAGAAGGAAATACCTTTCCCGTACATAGAAATCAATTTAGCCAGATTTGACGTTGACTTTCGGAGCTCATTGCTGGTGTGAACCACCACAGTGTCGGAGCGCATGATCCACTGCCGGAGCGCACATACACAGTGCTAGAGTGTTGTGACTCCAGATTACACTGCCGGAGCGCACATAGGCAGTGCCGGAGAGTTTGTGACTCCGGAGTGTTGCACTATCGGAGCGCACTTACACAATGTCGGAGCGTATCATCTACTGCCGAAGCGCACAGACACAACGTTGGAGCGCTGTGACTCCAGAGTGTTGCACTACCGGAGCGCACATACACAGTGCCAGAGCACTGTGACTCCAGATTCCAATGCCGGAGCACACTTACACAGTGTCAAAGCGCATGATCCACTAGCGGAGCCCACATAAATAGTGCCAGAGCGCTCTGACTCCAGAGTGTTGCATTGCCAGAGTGTACTTACGAAGTGCCAGAGCGTACTTACATAGGGAGCGTAGTTTAGGTATTTTTTTATAGTATTATTTGATTGAGGGGGTATTTGCATAAAAAGTATATTTTTGGAAAAAAAAGTGAAATAAAAAGTAGGTTGGGGGTAAGCTGCATAGAAAGTATAGTCTTGGGGTTTTTTTTGTAATTTTTCCTTTCATTTTGTTTGGAAAAGGTTTATACAAGAGTGAGGCCTAAACAATCAAATCAAGGTGCACATCAAAAATTCACTATTAAAAGGGGTTTTAAAATGTCCAAATATCCTCAAACTTTTAGTCTTGATCTCAAGATGGATGGATATGAAAAAAAATGGATTACAAGTTTTGAAAATAGTGCATCTTGTGATGCAATTTTTGGACCGTCAATTTTCAAGATTTTTAAATACTAATAAATCTGTTGGATCTACAATTTTTTTGAAGCTTTAAATTTTATGACTAGAGATAGAAATAAATTTTCAGGCTACGACAAAGATTCCAGTATGAAAATAACATTTGATACTATTTGAAGGTGCACCTTACTTTGATTGCTTAGGACATCAGCCTTATACAAAGCACACCCATTTTTATTTCGGGCAAGCTTTATATGCTTCCTCTACATCATAAACTTCTATACTTTATCCTATCCAACCGTCCATTCTGAATGGACGGCTGAGATGACCCCAATCACAATGTACGCTATTTTATTTTTAATTTTTTTCCTGTTAAGTATTTGACGCCAAATTTTGGACATCCACTCCTCGCTTAAACTCGCACTTGTAAAAACTATATAAAAAAAATTCCCAACAAAATAAAATGATTAAAATACCCATGAAAGTTTCAAGAGGTATTTTGGTCATTATATTTTATTGAAATATTCTCTTTAATATTTTTTTAAGGTGCACCCCATTAAGAAGATGGAACGTACCAAATTTTATAATCATACAATTTCTAGAAAAAAGAATATTCTGAAGCGTCAGTGGCTCACTTGATATAAATTGGACGTCTTGATGGAGGAAGTATATATCTTCTATGATGTAGGGGATGCATAGAAATCCTTTCCTTTTATTTATGATTACATTTAATCAATGTTAACATGATCAGATTGGCCACAAAATGAGTAAGGGTTTGGTCCAATCAAAACCAATGCAACTACTGGTTGAACTAGTTGGATCAAGTTTTAGAAAAGAAAAAGAAAAAGATATATTATAGTTTAAAATATAAAACATATTAGAAATTTATTGAACATCATTTGTTTTTAACCTAGTTTCTATGTGGAAATGCGGGCCTTTTAATAAATCTATTTTTGAGATGAATTTTAGGACTTAATTTCCAAGACTTAATTAAGAGGTCAGCATATGTAGAAATGTGGGCATCTTAATAAATTTATTTTTGAGACGAATTTTAAGACTAAATTTTTAAGGACATGTAATCTCTAACATGGAAATCATGAATATGAAAAAATAAATAAATTTTAAAAACTAAAAATAATAATTATAGTAAAAAAAACATTTGAAACATTAGTTTCTATTGTTTTTAGATGGAACACCTACTTGGATCCATCTTTAAGATGGATGCTTTATACTTTCTAGACCGCATATGTTGAAATGTGGTCCAGTCCGTATGAAACAATTTTTTTTTTTTGGTAAGTCAGTGGGGAGAGGGTCCCTACCCTTCATAGAAATTGAGCCTAGGATACAGCGTTGCAAATCATCAAATGCTAACCGATTAAACATGAGCACTTTCCTATTGAACTTCATTTAGCTAGTTGAATTGGTTAAATCGGTTGGCCCAACCATTTAAATAATCTCGATTTATCTTAGTGCATATCGATAGAATCCTCGATCAGCAACCAAACCGGTCGGATCATCAACTATATTTCCACCTAGGCAACATACGTCATTGGGCAGCCAAACATGAGGGACTCTTACAATTAGGGGTGGCACTGGACCCGGACTTGACCCATAGCTGTCGTGTATAATCGACACGGGTCCGAGTATGAGTTCAAGTTTTGGACCCCCGAGTAGCGTCCAAGTCCAATAAAGGATACCCAGATAGTCACGGGTCAGGGTACGGGTCTTACTATACCTGATCCGACGTGTACTTGGGCCCAAATTTTTAGTTTACCCAAAGGCCAAAACCTCAACCCTAAAATTGTTTCAATACTTTTCATCTTCCCCTAGATCCTAAACGGCCAAATCCTATTGCCATCCTCCACCTCTTAGTTTTTTGGAGACATAGCTCTCTCTCTGGATCTCGAATGTCTCTCTTCCTCTAATTGTCCACGCCTCAAAAATTAGTTCTCTGTTGTTCACTATTGTAGGCGACAAAAAAAGAAGCTCATAATGAAGGTGGCAATGGACCCAACCAGACCTGGGACCCGACAGAATAGACCTCGGGCCTGACGAATATGAGCATGGGTTCAACGTTCGGACCCAACGAATCGGGTCTAGGTCCAAAACCTGGACCCGAATACATTCGGGTAACTCACCCATTGCCACCCCTACTTACAATGGCAAGCCTCCATGGCTCCTTTCTAGTTCAATGTATTTGGCATGACACGTTGCTGTGACGTGTTAATAAAATTCCATGTTGGCACTTTTCCATTTTCACTCGTGGAAAATGGACTTCCAATTCATTTCAAAAACCTAAACCGCCACTCCCGATACCATTTCCTTCGACCGTAGCAGAGTTCTGATCTGTAACGGCGGTTCTCATATGAATCCAAGTTCTTCTCCAAAGCCTTAAAAACCTGCTTATTCAACCATGATCCTCTAATGGCAATTCGCAGATCAATCAAAGCCCTCCTACGAAACCATAATTCCCGTTCTCTCTTTCTCCAGCCACCTGCAAGTCCCCTCATATCTTTACCGCCGCCATTTCTCCACCAGTTCCCATTATTTTCCTCGAATTCGTCAACAGTTTCGTCTGTTTCTTCAAACGCTTTCTCTTTCTCTCTCCTCTTCACTTCTGCTCGCACTCGCTTCTTTACACCATTGCGCAAATGGGTTCCTCTCTCTGGTCCTCTCTTTCTCTCTGCACCTCCCTGGAAGCTCTCTCAGTCTGCAACTCCTCTGTATTTACGTGGTGAACTTTGTAAATTAAGGAAGAGGTCGGTGAATGTAATTTCAGAAAGGGCTTTTGCAGCTAAGCTTGCCTTGGTTTCAGGAAATTCAACAGGTTACGTAGAGACTCTGATTGATAACAAGCGATTGGGAAGCCACGTTTCTTATTCAGAGAGTCTTCTGAATCCACCCAATTTGATTTCCATTACCAGAATGGTATCTGGTCCAGTAATTGGATGGTATGAATTTGCTTTATAAATTATCGAGAAATTTACATTTTTTATGCAGGTTAGTTTGAATTCGCAAATGGAAATTCTGTTTGTGATGCTTGTAAAATTCTGGTAGTTTATTCATTGGATGATAAAAAGAATGACATGTTTATGGGTACAATATAGGGTGTTCTGGTTAGTAATATTTCTCATTGCATTTTATTGTTAGGTCACTTTGTTGCCTTCTTTTGTGGCTATTGACTACTTCCTGTTTCAGTCTCCCAGTAGCTAAGAGCTGTTAAAGTTTGAGGAAAATACAGATTATCTAAAATATAGTTGAGGAAAACCCAAAAATCTAATATTAGATAAATCCAAAAGTTTACTGCCAACCAGTTTAAACTGCTCACGTTTGCTCGTTTGGTTTGAACTGCCTGACACAGGCAAGGTCCACCCTAGTTTGGAAACCTTAAAATGATCCGTGGGCACTAGTTCACCAATTGTAAAATCCATGCAGCCTGGTCTGAGGTGTATCTCAGTGGTAATCAATGGGTGCGTCTTATCCATGCATTTTTTATAAATGGCTCATTTAAGGGTTCAAGGTGTATCTTTGCCCCTTTTGTTGATCTCTGTTGTTTTGGTTGTCGGGGAGATTGTTGGATGGAGTATTTCTAGATTGAAGGCTGAATGGATTTCAATAGTATCTCAATGACGTGTAGTTCTTCAGCAGCAATATACAAATGACACCTTTATGTTCTATGACCCGCCCAAGAATGTTGGATTATTAGGGAAGAGATGAACCCCAAAACTCCGAGGTTACTGGTGGTGTCGTAAGACTGAGGATTGCAGCGTGGAGGATTTTCCTAAACAATGAGAACTCCCTGTGTCTACCTCACCAGGGCCATGAAAGGCTTTCTCTTGAAGACTCTGAGAAATGTGGCCCTGTCATCTTGGGAGGAGGGTGGTTATTTTCTATCCGTTAGATAACTACACTCTCTCTCTCTAAGAAGTCTCCCTATTTTAGTGATATACATAGGCTTTTTTATAAGATAAAGAGAGAAATATTTGATGGCTCCATGGCCACCCATATGTGCCAACATTCTCCCACTTGGCCATGAGGGTCAGGTATATTAAAATAATATCACTGAGTGATTTAAAATTTATGAGCATATCCTTATCAAGAGGCTTTTTAAGCTAGTGCGGTTATACATCTCATAACAAAAAATATCGAAAGTCATGTCATGGATTTTTCACGCTAATGCGGCTTTTTCTCTCATGACTAAGACATAAAAAAATATCGCATTTGGGAGTTTCTGACTTAAATATTTATAGGTCCCATCAAAGCTATATCGTTTGATAATATTTTTGCACTCAACCCTTTTGTTAAATGGTCTTCAATCATATCTGAAGATGGCAAATAACTTACAATTATTTCATTCTTTCCAATAATATCATAAATATAATGATAATCATTTTCAATATGCATACCCTTGGAACTATAAGCTCCATTTCTAATTGCTGAGATAACAGCCTGATTATCACAAAAAAATTTAACAGGTCCGTCGGCTATATCCAACTTCAAATCATTTATGAAGCGTTTAATCCAGACGGCGTAAGTTGTAGCAATGTTACAAGCAATATACTCAGCTTCCATAGTATACCGAGCCACACAATCTTATTTCTTGCTAGACCAAGAAACACAACCACCTCCAAGGAGGAATACAAATCCTGACCTTGATTTTCTATCATCTGGGTCTCCAGCAAAGTCTGCATCAGAGTACCCAGTAACCTCTAAGTTATCAACTTGGAAGCATAACTTGTAATTTTTAGTTTTTTGAATATATCTGAGTATCCTTTTTACGGCTTGCCAATGAATCATCCCAGGATTACCATATGCATGACTCAAATCAGGTCTTGTACATAACATGGCATAATTTATGCATCCTATAGGTTGAGTATATGGAATTCTTTCCATTTCATCTTTGTCACTATCATTTAATGGACACATTTTCTTAGACAATTTTAAGCATTTACAAACAAGTGTATCTATGGGCTTACAATTTTCCATCTTAAATATCTTTAAAGTACTTTCTAATAATTTTTTTGAGATAAACATAGAAGCCTCCAATTTCTATCTCTTGTTATCTTAATGCCCAATAGATATGAGGCTTCTCCCATATCTTTCATCTCAAAATGAGAACTTGGTCATGATTTGGTATGGTTAATCATGCCAATATCATTATCGGCTATCAAAATATCATCTATATATAGTGACAATATAATAAAATTGCTCCCATTATTCCAGACATATACACAATGGTCTAACCTATTGGCTATATAATCAATTTCAGTGATTGCATTATGATAAGTAAAGTACCATTGCCTAGAAACTGTTTTAGACCATATAAAGATTTCTTAAGTTTGTATACTTTGTCTTCTTGCCCTTTAATTACATATCCTTCTGGTTGTTTCATGTATATATCTTCCTTTAATTCTCCATTTAAGAAAGCTGTTTTGACATCCATCTGAAATAATTCCAGATCATAATATGCAACTAATGCTAAGATGATCGTAATAGGAAAATTTTGCTACAGGAGAATAAGTCTCTACATAATCTATGCCCTCCCTTTGGGTAAAACTTTTAACTACCAACCTAGCTTTATATTTATCAATGGATCCATTTGCATTAAGCTTTTTTTTTAGGACCCATTTGCAACCGATGGCTTTTCTATCTTTAGGGAGGTCAACCAACTCCCAAACTTGATTTCTTTTAATAGAATCAAGTTCATCATTCATGGCTTGAGTCTACTCAGCTGAGTCATGTGAGCTAATAGCTTCACTGTAGCTTCGAGGTTCATCCATTGTATCCTCACTCATTGAAGAATAATTATCTTCATTCATAAATACATAAAATTCTTCTAAAGTCGTAGGTGGGGCTCTAGTTCTTTTAGGCTTGTCTGGTATACTTGATTCAATTGAATCATTCTCACCAAATGTAGAGGGAGTCTGAGAAACAAGGTCTTTCAGACCCTTATCTTTATCAATTTCATGTAAGTCAAGAGGCTTATTTAAAATATTTTCATCATCTATATTTTCTGAGAAATGAGCATCACGACTCTCTATTAACAATCTAGTATCATGGTTATAGAATCTACACCTTTTAGAATTTTTTGAATAGCCTATAAAAGAGCATTTTATAGTTTTACTTTGTAATTTATCTTTATTTTATGGTGGTATAAGTACATGTGCCTAAGAACCCCAAACTTTCAAGATAGTAAGGTCAGGTTTCATATGGAGCCAAGTCTACAGATTTAGTTGGAACACGATTAATAATATATATTGCAGTGTTGAGAGCCTCACCCCAAAAATGAGGTGATAAATTTGAATGACTCATCATAGATCTAACCATGTCCATTATTTCTTCTTTCAGCTACACCATTTTGTTGTGGTGTATATGGCATGGTTGTTTTGTGAATTATACCATGCTCTTTACAAAATTCGGTAAATAAGGTCGAGCAATATTCACCTCCCCTATCTGTTCGAAGAATTTTAATATGTCTACCTAATTGATTTTCTACCTCAGCTTAATATTCTTTAAATGTTTCTAATGCATCTGATTTTTTACTAATTAGGTATACATATCCATAACGTGAAAAATCATCTATAAATGCTATGAAATATTCCATACCTCTATGTGTTTTTATATTTAATGGACCACATATATCAGAGTGAACAATATTAAGCAGTTCACTGGACCTTTTCCCTTTAGGGAACGGCTCTTAGTTAATTTACCAGAAATACATGGCTCGCATGTTTTGAACACAATTTCTCGTAAATTGGGGTGCAACCCTCTTTTAACCATTTGATTCATGCTGTCTTTATTTATATGTCCTAATCTTAAGTGCCATAAATATGGATCATCCATACACATAAAAGCATCAAAGAGGCATCAATATAACCAAAAAAGGATGAACCTTCATTAATATTCAGTCGGTACAAATAGTCAACTTAGTATCGTACACCAATGCTCTAGAATGCTTCCCAAAATTTTGAGACTGCATCAAATTTTTCTTCTTACTTTAAGAAGGCTAAGAAGCCCCTTCAATATCACAGTTACATTCATTGAAATTTCAATAAATTTCAATAATTTTATTTTTCCATGGAGAGGTAGATACAGAGAGTTCTCATTGTTTAGGAAAATCCTCCACTCTGTGATTCTCAGTCTTACGACACCGCCAGTAATCCTGGGAGTTTTGGGGTTCATCTCTTCCCTAATAATCCAACAAAGAATAGATGACCCATTTGTGGCTTTTGGTTTAGGGTTTTGGGGTGGGTTTTGGCCTTAAGGTTAATATTCAAAAGACCAAATCGTTGGGGATTTTGTGCACTGAAGAGGAGTTGGTAGGCTTTGTTTATAGGGTTGGGTGTGCAATGGATAAATACCCAAGCGTTTGTATAAGCGTTTGGGGATCAACCTTGGAATGCCCTTGCTTTTGGGTAATGTAGGACAAAGTAATTGGAAGATTGACGAGGATGTTGGATTCTCGGAAATGTTATTTCCTATCTCAGGGAAGCAAGCTTACTTTGAAGAAATCAAACCTGTCATGGCTTCATCTACTTCATGTCGATTTTGATGCCACTTGAAAATTGTTAACCACAGAAAAAAGTTATTGAGGGGTTTTCTATTGGATGGCACATGTATGAGGAAAAGTATGCCTTTGGTGAAACAAAGTGTGCAAACCTAAAAAGAGAGGATTGACCACTAGGTGGCTAAAGCAAACAAATTATGCCTTGTTGGGCAAGTGGTGGCAGAGATAAGTGAATTTATACAACTCTTTAGACAAAAAGTACTGACCAATAAGTATGGTACTGAACATAGTTTTTAGGAGCGGGAGCCGGGGATCGTGAAATGCTAGGAAATCTCTATGGTTGAGAGCGCTGTCCGTAAAATGTGAAAGTTAAGGATCTAGATTTCCAAATGTTAGGGATTGAAATCCCAACCTTTTGGGGATCTTGGTTCCAACCTTTTAGGGATCTTGTTCCCAACCTTAAAAAGGGTAGAGCCTAGGACTACTAGAAGTATGGTGTGTTGCTAGCTGACTACGAATGTAAAAAATCATTAATTCGGTTGTTATCTTGGCTTTTGGTTGGGATCGAGATCCCTAACAGTAGGAATTGGGATCCCTAGCGGTGGGGACTGAGATCCAAAATTTAAAACCTTCAAGATCCCTTTCCCGGAGCGAGGTTTTGGAGCGGAACACCACCTATATTGGGAGATCCAGTCAACTATGTTACAGATGGGTTTGGTAAATTAGTGTGTAGCACGAGGAACAATCGAGGTTTGTCTTGGGTTTGGAAGGGGTCAATTGGATTAGAAACAATTTTGGTGCCAACATGAGTGTTTGGAAGGTAGAGACCGGGTCTATGAAACTAGCTTGCTCATCCTTAAAAATTTTCAGTTTGAGGACATTGTGAACTTCTGAAAATTTTGTAAGTTAATTTCTTTGCTACTTAGGAGATGCATGTTTGTTGTTTCTTATTTTCCTTTGCTTGATTCAAGGCTTACATGTATCTGGTATGATTGGTCTCTCTGATAATGCCTTATTCTGTATTATGAGTGATGTTAAACTGCTGCAATTAAAGCTCAAATATAGTTATCCAAATTTTAATGAAGTTTTTATGCAGGATGATCATAAACGAGTCATATTCTATGGCATTTTTGGGTTTAGCTGTTGCCGGGGCGAGTGATTGGGTAAATTTTATCTCATCATTTGGGCACAAATGGATGTATTTGCAGCTTCAATGTAAATGAAACTGATAGCCCTTTGCCTTGTATTTCTTTTGTAGCTAGATGGTTATGCAGCTCGGAAGATGGGTATAAGTTCTGTGATTGGATCGTACCTTGATCCGCTTGCAGACAAGGTGAGTATCTTCATGAAATATTGACTGTTTTCTGTTAGCTCATAGTCTTCACAGCATCCATCATTGAGATCATACTGTTGACTCTTTCCTACACTTGCAGGTTCTTATCGCCTGTGTTGCCTTGTCAATGGTAAAGAAAGATCTTTTGCACTGTAAGTACCCATAAAGTAGTGTTTGAAATTGCTATTTCATATCTGTGTTGCACACTTCTCTTATTGCAAAGGAGCCTCCTGCATCGTCTGGTGTTGCCTGTGTTGGAATGAAATCGCACTTGTGATTTCCTTGTGTCGATTGCAACAAATGTTCAATGACCATTAGTTTTTAGGAAATCAGCTTCTAAATGTGTAGAACGGTGTGATGAAATATGTGTGCGTGAAGCTAGAATGCGTTCTTGCTTAAACTTTAAAACTTATGGTATAGTCAGTGGGTAAAAAACCTGCAACTCAAGTCGGAACTACCTGAGTCGACTTGGAACAAATCCTACAATCAGGCGAGTTGGCCCGAGAACCTATTTTCCTTACTGTTTCAAGTGAGGCAAAAAGAAGAAGGGAAGCAATTTTAAGCCTTTTTTTATGGAACTTTTCGGATCAAGC
>NW_006500347.1:1392735-1419714 GCF_000471905.2 Amborella trichopoda
AGAGAGAGAGAGAGTCGTATCTCGAGCAAGCTTTGTGTGCATTTCAGAGTTTAGGCATTTTGATGATGGATTAACATTTTCTAAAAGGATATGTATGGATGCATTCAAAACTTTTAGGCCATCTGAAAATTATTAATTGATTACTTGATGATTTGTTTAGAGGAACTGAGTCACAATTTATCACTCAGTAAGTGTTCTAGCACTTATTTGGGGATCATTAGTTACTGGATTGTATAAGCATGACTGGTCAACTTCTTAATTACCAACACTACATATTATCTCCAAACTCCTTGTGTTAGCTTGGAATATCATCCGACTTTCGGAGTATTTAGACATTGTGCTTAACTGATGCTTAAACCTTCGAGTTTTTGAATGTCTATCACCATGTAGTTTTATGTAACATCAGGTTTTTTTTATTCTAGTGTATGGTTGAAGAAATTGGATTGTGGCCTGCTGAAGTTCTTAAGATATTATATTGTTATCTTTCTCCCTAGAATCCAAAGGTTTTAAGATTAGCTAGAATAAAACAATATATGAAATGCAAGTTTAGTAATAATAGGAGTACAAACAAGGAAGTAGTTAAGATTGATGGCCAGGAAGTGCACAAAAGACCTCACTTTCGATATTCCATGAAAATGGAGAGATTGATGAAGATGTCGCACACAAAATTAGAGCTGGGTGAGCAAAGTGGAGATGTGAAACTAGAATTTTTTGTGATCGCCGCATACCAATGAAGCTGAAGGGCAAGTTCTATAGGACAGCTGTGAGACCAGCTTTAATCTATAGGGCAGAATGTTGGGCGGACAAATACAATATACCCATAGAATGAGTGTAGCGGAGATGAGGATGTTGAGATGGATAAGTGGCAAGAAAAGAAGAGATAGAATTCGAAATGAATCCATTCGAGAGAATTTAGGTGTGGCACCAATAGGCGATAAGATGAGAGAGAGTAGACTTAAATGGGCTGACCATGTGTGGCGCAGACCAAATGCAACATATATTAGGAGGTGCGAGTTAGTTCAAGTGGAAGGACTGAAAAGGGAAAATGGTAGGGCTGAAAAGATGTGGTTGGAAATAGTTCGAAAAGATATGGGGACTTATAGATGGTATGACCTTTAATAGAGCAGAATGGCAGACCAAGATTCGTGTAGCCGGCCCCAATTAATTGGAAAAAGGCTATGATGATGGTGATAATATTTTTCTCTTTTAGGGAGTCAGTTTTCTATTACCTCATATGTTTTTGCATTTCTTTCCTAGAACTATTGCAAAATTGAGATATTATAGTATGCAAGTCATTCTACTTGAGAAACACCAACCTCCATGCACAAATGCCTGTGTGTGTTCATATCTTACATGGTTTCTTATGTTTGAGTGCTGAACTCTTGTTTGGTATGTGTCAACACGTGTAACAACACATTCATATGTAATCATTTTCATATTCCTGACCATTGATTACATCATTAATAATTTTTGAAGTTGAGGTTTGTATAAGATGCGCATCTTACACTATACAAGGCGTATCTCTAAATTATGCCGGTTCTGCCGGATAGTTCCAATGTAGGAAACCTTGTGATGACTTGAAAGCCGGTTCTGCCGGATAGTTCGAATGTAGGAAACCTTGTGATGACTTGAAAATCTATGTTCTACCTTAATTATGATATTTAAAATTCCAACAATGATGTAGATCAAGCAAATCTATAAACACTTGAAAATCTTGAAAATTGATGGCTCAAATAACTTGTCACAAGATGTACTATTTTTAGGACTTGGAATTCATTTTTTTCTTCAATCCATACTTCTCACGGTTGACATTATCGATTGGAAGGTTTTCCAACTTCGGAACACTCTTTTCTACTAGATTTTTTATGTGAACCCTACTTGTATAGTATGAGGTTGCAACCATATGTAGACTATTTCCTTTTTTTAATATTAATTTTTTCCTTTTGTTTTAATTAAGGTTGCACATGTACTTTGAGGATATCTATGAGTCATGATCGATTCTTTTGGCCACTCATCATGAAAGGGAATATCAATAAACAATGTTGGATTTGGTTATCCTTGTTGCCCAAGCTCGTTTTTCATGGAATAGGGAATCCGATGCCTCTGTTTAACCCTTACACACAAATACCCTCGTCCCTGCAGCATAGATCTGTTGCAAGTAGATGTAACTGGCAGTCTTCTGCATACCATTTATACTGATTTACTTATGTTTATGCACATTGTTATTTGGCAATTCATCGTCAGAGCCATTAGCACTTTTAATCTAGCTGTTTTGTTCTGGGCTGTGAAGCTGGGCTTGTAGGACTTGTTGTGCTTAGAGATCTTGCTCTCATTGGTGGTTCGATCTACAAAAGAGCTGAGAGCCTGGATTGGCAGGTGAAGTTAGCGTATTTGTCCTCTTATGTGATACATTTTAGTTAATGGTGGTTTGGATTTTCTAGGCCATCATGCACTTCTAATCTAAGCTATTCATGCCATAATTGGGGTGCCTAAAGAAGTTCAGTTCTTATTCCAGTGGAGAGGATTGTCCGATTTCATAAACCTTCAGGGGACTCGTGTTGAGAAAGTGGAGCCCCTCTTAATAAGCAAGGTATGGGTAGTTCTCTTTTTGTTGTTGCATGTCTAGTGATATAAATATCATTGTCGCAATGAATGTTTCGATTGCTATTGCGTATCCCATACAAGTACCCTTGAAAACGGAACACATGAAATCTAACGAGTGCCATCTGGAGAAATCTTA
The DNA here is from genome assembly GCF_000471905.2 of Amborella trichopoda. The sequence continues at coordinate 1,395,476 of NW_006500347.1, forward strand.
GATCTCATATGTGGTATCTTTAATTGTTTTTGGTTCTTGGTGATATTTTTTTCTGAGGTTCTCTCAGTTGGGGGTTTTCCTGCTCTGGCAATACTCTCTTGAAGTAGCAAGTTCTAGTCATTGTATAAGTAGAGCATCCTAGCTGTTATCTAGAGTTGTGATTATTCAGTTCTCGATGGTTGGATTGCTTGTAGACTTGAAGGCATTTGTTACTGTTATCTAAAGTTGTGGACAATAGACTTAGCTCTCGATGGTTAGATTGCTTGTAGCACTTGAAGGCTTGAAATTTGAGTTTTAGACTGCACGTTCAGCTGTTATATACGAGTTTCTGAAAGGCAAATAACAAAGTGTACAATCTATAGAAGCCAGAAATTACCCAAAAAAACGAAAAGAAAAAGAACAGCAGATAAGCCAAAGACTATAATTTTATTATTTGATAAAGAAAAGTAATCTTTCTACCTGATGATGCAGAATTCAGTCTTCTCCTAGAATCTAAAATTTCTGTTTTAGCATTTTTGTTTTTTGGGTTAGTTCTATTTAGTTTTTGAAGGTAAAGATTTGTTTTCAGAAGAGGGTATCAACTGTGTGTTACGGACTTCTCCAGTCTCGATTATCTACTCCAGTAAGAGACAGGATGGATAATGCCACCTCAAAACTTGCTGGGTCGATCTGGAACTTGTGCGTGTTGACCTGGCTCACCATGCAAGCTAGTGAACAAGGCATCTTTTTACTAGGCCTATTTAATTGGTTATGGGTTTTCTCATTTACATTAAAGGAACTTCAGTGTTTTGTTGGTTATTAGTTCAAGGTTGCCTGTTGCACACAATTGTCACCAACTTTAAGATTGACATTTCAAACTTGTTTTAGAGTATTTCAAATCATGAAGTAGAACAGATTGATATCGTTTATCTGGTCTCAGCTGCCCCTTTTCTTGAATTTGTTTGACCCTCAATTCTAGAGGGGCCTAAAAGCATTGGATGAACAAATCTCTAAAGAAAAAAACAAAATACGAGGCACATTTAGCATACACCTCATTGAATGGTCTAAAGGTATCCGAATAGATCTGTGCCCTGATTCCTCTCTCCTCAGAACTAGTTCCTGGATTTTTGTTTTTTCGAAAGTTTTTATGGGAACATTCTCTAGGGTCAAAGAGGATATATTTGCAAACAAGGACCCTAAAAGATTAACTAACTTCAAAAACTTGGTAGTGGCGAACTTGTATTAGCGTGTAGGCTGATGTAATTTTTCCTATATATATTAGACAAGTGTTTTAAGATGGTGGGATGAATTGCACACTCACCGATCAAGATTTGAGGGATCGGCCATTTGGATTGGCTGGGTTGGCAATCTGTAGAAAAGGAAAGGGGGGGGGGGGGCTTTATCATTTAATATTTATTTATTTGGACAAGTTATGCTGTACGTTTTCTTGGTTACATTAAACACAAGTTCTAGGGTTTGATTTCGCACTCGTACCATTTTTTTTTTTTCACCCCTTATTGTATGTATGATTTCTTTATATGTTTAAATCTAAAAAAAAAGAGGAAGCACTAGTCATGAGGCTCAAACCTCCAACATGAAGGAACTAACACGTGCTAACCAAATGATTCATTTAACGTTTTTGTGACAGATTGTAGATAAAGTAGTGAATTGCCTGGCACAGTCATTGGTAATTCCCGATCCGGATCGGCAAGTTTTTTGACACTGATATAGGCATAGACAAGCAGGTTTGCATGCATGCGTGCATAAGGCAAATCTGAGTTAAATAGAGCTCTTTGGATGACTCAATAGACAACTGCATCATATGTGAAGTTTGTTATTGCAGTTACAATATCTTGCAAAATTCATGTCAAGAACACTTCCGGAGATACTGTATTGTGTATAATCTCAACTGGAATTTGTTTCTGTTGTCGCAGTCGTGTTAATATTAGTTGTCGTCCATTGCAGTTGAACACAGTTTTGCAATTAAGCCTAATAGCAGCAGCTCTTCTCCAGCCTGAGTTTGGTAATGATGACACTGCATTTTGTATCACATACTTGAGGTAACAAGTCGAAGTCACTTGCCATCTCTCTCTCTCTCTCGCTCTCTCTCTCTCTCTTTGCTGTGTGTTAGTGACAACACAGACGACATAAGCCTGGAAGTTTTTCTGTAAACAGTTGGTTGGTAGTCGCTACAACAATATCATCTTCGGCAGCTTATGGCATGATGTATACCCAGAAAAGCTCAACAACATGTGCAGGGAAGTGTAGATCTCTCTTGGGAACCAAGACATCATAATCTTGAAGTATTTGGGAAAAATTACTAACGGGAGTTCTAGCACCATTTGCTATCCAATGTAATCCACTTCAGGCGAGAGAATATCCCAAAGAGATTCGGGAAGCTGTTGATTTGGGGTTATAACATTGAAGAAATGTAATATAGTGAGAGATGAACTAGGAGCCCCTAAAGCAAGGGGATTAAAGGTGAGGAACACGTGTTGGTGGTTCTCCATTTATTTGCTCTTGTTCTGGCTCAGTTTTGCTAACTTAAAAATGAGGTTGGAGTTATCTTATTTGCCTCGTGTTCTAAATTTATAGAAAGTTTTCAGTGATATCAACGGTAAAGTGATCTATTAGAATTTGGTTTTCTGCACCATCTAGTATATATGTGGTCTGTTAACATCTATGTTGTGAAGCAGATGACAGATTCAGCAAGGGGTTGAGCAACAAGAATACTAAGCAAAGTGAGAATGGGAATCTAGTATGAAATTCTACCAAGATCGTGAGAGGACAGACATGACTAGTTACGAGAGATGCATATATAGGGCAATTTGATTCACTTGTTGCGAGCTATTTGATTGTTATTTATTGGAGTCTGTTTCACTGCACCTGAAGTAATAAAGTTTCGACTTAGGTGACGGTTGTTGAAAAACTTGTATGCTGAGTGTTTGGTTCATGAAAGCTTTTTGGCCGCATGCCAACAAAGATCTTCAAGATGAGCTTTACATGATTCTGGATTGGTATGTTCATACAACTGAAAAATGTCTTTATGCGGGATAATGTTTCTCCTTGCGGGGCTGCTTTCCTGTGTAGGGACCATAACTGCCTCTCCACTCCTAAAAGTGAATAAATAAAAAAGCCGCAAAACACACCTCTCTCTGACACTCAAATCTTAGGCTCCCCGCTTTGGTATACTATTGCAGTCAAACACGAAACTGCAAGAAAATGCTTCATCCTAGAAACTGTGGGTAAAAGATAGATTTTTGGTAGCCATGAATTTTATGCAATATCATGTGAATTCTTAGAATATTTGGGTGACACCTGACGTGCATGATTCGACCGATCACAAAGGGTGAGAGATTTTCCCGTCATTGTTAAGGTTGGTAGCTCTGGTTTGATTCCAATAGCTTGAAGAAACGGGGGGGAAGGGGTTGTAATAATGGAGAAGTTTGGGTTGGGTTGAAAGCTTATAGGGAGTGGGACATTTATAGGAGATAAAAATATCATTGAATTGCGGTTCTTTCGAAGAGAGTGTCTTGGACTTCTCTGCAGTTAAATGACTTCATCCAAACCAGACACAATACAAAATACTATCATTTATTCCCTTTTGTAAAGTATCTTAAACAAATTTCCCTGTTGTCTCTTAAGTTTTCCAAGGCTTCTTTGATAAGGTACTGCTGGCATCAAGGCAAATACAGACTGCACTCCTGTAGTAGGGGTGTTGACTTGTAACCCCAGTATGCAAGGCTAGGTGGCCAGAATGTTAATTTTAACCATTCGGGCTGTTATTTTTACATTTCATTTGGCAAGCATTGCTTGAGTAGCTAATATCTTAATGGAAGTGTCTGACATGTCCATGGGAGGTTAAATCTCCTACCCCAGCAACTAGAGAGGTACCGGTCAAGTGGTGGCTAAACAAAGATGAGGCCAAACTGTCTCCTGGGCCCTCCATGCCCTCCTTCCCTTTCGAGTATGGAAGCAAGGAGATCGAGACACAGGATGCTCCGGGGAGTGTGGGCGCATTTCCGGTTCATATAATAGGCTACTAGTGACTGGAGCAAAGAATTCAAGCGTTGATCCGTCATCGTTACAAGAGGAACCTATCTCAGTCTCCTCCCTATCATCCCCTTATAGAACTGGGGGAGAAGTGGGCTTCTGCATTATGAGGGGTCTCAGTTTCTGTCCTTGAGCACGAGGTTTCCCTTCCCCTCTTTCTTAGATGCTCTACCATGGGCCATATTACAGGCGGCAATATCTGCCATGAATTCTCTATGGACTTGGGTCTCTAGAGTATAGAAGCGGTTATTTCGTAACAAAGAAGCATATTGAAACATTGCAAAAGAGGGCGCTAACACATCTCCTTGCTGTCCAGTGACCCTATTATTTTTTAATGTATCCAGCACAATAATTGAGTTGTGCTAAGCCTTCAATCTAACCAATCATAGAGTTAATTGTATATGATCTAATGGTCAGCAGGGGCTCTAGTGGCCTATCGTTTCCCAAGTAAGGGATTCTTCTTGGCCCAACTAGTCGTAAACTCAACTCATGGGTGTGCCTCACCCCCTGTTTGCCTACGTAAAGCCTAGCTTTTATAATCCATGGCTTAAAGTGAAGGGAAACTTGCATTGGCTTGACCCCTCTAATGTAAATATAGTTATTGACCTAGCTAATCACTTATTGAAAGGTCCATGCCCCTTTATGCTTGCATAAAGCTTAGAACCTATATTCATCCCAACACTAGGGTAGTTTTTCTAGGTAAATATAGTGGAGGACCTGCATTGGCTTGACCCCCTCCAGTAAAGATATAATTATCGGCTTAGCTAGTCACTCGTGGAAGGTTTGAACTCTGGTCCATACCCCTTTTATGCTTGTGTAGGGCTTGGATCCTGTATTCATTTTCCACTAGGGTAGTTTTTGTAGGTAAATATAGTGTGGAGGACCTTCGTTGGCCAAATCCCTCTTAGCATAGATATACCCAACTAGTCCATTGCTAAAAGTTTGAGCTACGGTTCGTTCCCACTTCAAAATGGGTTGGTTGACAGTAATCGAGTTTGGCAATACCCAACTGCCTTGGTCTTGTGCCATGTCTTATCCGTCATGAAGGAAGGGCTCAAAACTTCCTTATCTTCCCCTTCTTTCTTACCATGACATGTAAAAATTGTGTTGCGATCTGACTTTTGACATAAGCTATGATATGGGCAACCTGACCTCAAGATCCCTGTACCAAGATCACGGTGTCTTTAGCAGACTTCTTGGCTACAGGAAGGGAAGTGGTGGCATAGAAATGTGTTGTAGTATGGTTCATGGCGGGAGGTAGCTCAACAGCTTGTCCGATGAGAACACATTTGTTCCCAAGGAGATCAAAGCATGAGGGATTCCTTCTTTGAAAGGTGGAGTTGAGGCCATTTGCCCTCGACTCAATTGAGAGGTGATCGATAAGAAGAGAGGCAGACTGGTCCCGATTTTTTGAGGTTCTTAAGCTATTCATGAGGAAACATAAGAGGATAATATTGAACATAGCTTTATTTTATTTTAAGGTGAATCGTTTCCCAGGTACCCATGGATTCCTTGTTAATTATATCCACCTCCCCAATAATGGAGGAGAGGAACACCTCTATTAAATGGTTACAAATGGCTCAAAATAAAGAAGTAGAAGCAGCAAAGTTTACAACATATAACCTTACTCTTCTCTTCTTGTTGGTCCTTCAAGTACGCGACGTGTGTGTAGCTGATCACTCTTTTTATTACTTTCCTCCATTGTCAATTGCCTTTGCACTTGTTGCTATATATAGAGTTGATTCTTATCCTCTTATTTTAACAGGATGATTCTTACGTGTAGAGATCCATGGTGATGATATGTTTAACATTTATCCCTCTGATAAATATGACTTAGGGGCATGAAGAGTGTATAGAAACTCAATCCTTTTGATAAACCATTGTGGCTCGTGTGTCTCTGTGGTTCATTCGCCAAGGCAATTGATGCCTTTAGTAATGTTTATTCCAGGTTCATCGGGATAAATGTGTTAAAAATGAACGAGTTTTGGCGGATCGTACGGCCATAGTTGGTAGAGAACTCAACCCAGACAACTCAATTTTTGCCCATGAACTATTTGTGTCAATGGATTAGTTCGATCCAAAACTTGAGATAAAAGGTGTAGATCGAAAAACAATTCATAAGTGGTTGTTAATGGAGTTGAAGTTATCAAATTTTGAGAAGTCGGTATAAATTTATGCTTGATTGCCCCCACATAGTTTTTCGAACTACATTTTCTAAACAAACAAGAGCCGATCCGAATTGATCATGTAACATATTTGCTATACGGCAAAAAGAATATACGTTTTAAAGGGGGGCCTAGAGAGGTTAGAGAGCGAGAGAGGAGGGAGGGAGGGAGAGAGGGAGAGGGAGAGAAAGGAGGGCTTAGAGAGAGAAAATAGAATATCTCATGATTCTAGAGAGAGGAAAATGTATATCTCATGGTTTTATTCCCTATACCTCCTGGTCTATCATACTTTAACCGTGGCAAAATTTATTTATTTTTCCCCAAGTTTATTTCTTTCCATTTCCTGCGTTTCACACGGTTGGTATAATTCCAGGGATCGGGAATATGCGGCTGCTTTTTCTAACCCAATGAAAAAAAGGGAAAAGTTTATATAGAGCTGAGGCTCTAAACAATCAAATTGGAGCCTACAACAAAAATTTCACTAGAAGAGGTTGTTTTGATGCTCAAATATCCTCAAATTGATCATCTCGACATCAAGATGTATGGACACGAAAAAAAAATGGATTTCAAGTTCTGAAAATAGTGTATTTTGTAACACATTTTTGGACCGTCAATTTTGAAGATTTTCAAGTTTTCATAGATATGTCGATCTACACTATTTTTGAAGCTTTAAACTCTATAAATAAAGATAAAATTACGTTTTAAGGCTATCACAAAGATTTCCAGTATTAAAACCACATTTCTCGATACTATTTGAAGGTAGGATCTAATTTGGTTGTTTAGAGCCTAGGCTCCATATAAACTACACCCATGAAAAAAAAAAAAAAGTAAAAAAAAGAGTTTTTAAGACAAAACATCTAAGGTTTGAGATTTTGGAACGGGATATCTTTGTCCTGGTATTGCTTTTCGGTTTGAATGTTTTGGGAATTAGGGGACAATTTAGGGCTGTTGATGGACCGGGTTTAGGTTGGGCCAAACTTACGTTGAGCCACGAGAAATTTAATTTTGGAAGAGGCTAGGGTAAGGTTACAAATTCACTTAGTCGAGTTGAGGCTAAGGTTATGGAATAACTCTGTCAGTCGAAGAAAGTGAGATGTTGTATATAATAATGAGGCCTGAGCCCAGCCCAGCCCAAGACCAAGAAACAATCGGGCTCGGCCGGACATGCCCTATAAAAATACAAAAGGAGTACTTAATATTATGTGATAAAAATCAGGGCAGGCTAGTGGTAGCCCGCATCTGGCCCAAAAATATTTGGAGCCTACTAGGCCTGCCCCACGGGCCTTAAAATGCAGCACAAATCCAGTCCAAAACTAGGCCCTACATGAAAATCCCCAGCTAGCCCCCACCCATTAAGAACCCAATGTTTTGTCTTTTGAAATTTTGTCATGAGCACATGTATAGTGCCCCCATGGGAGCTTATCGTACAATTACTCTCTCAGGTAGAAGACTTATGTAGCATACATTTTTTGTATCCAAAAGTTTGGGATTTATCTAAATATCAATAAATGATTATTTTCATTGGAAAAATTGGATTTTTAAGTTGGTTATTAGGTTCTAGAGGTGGCTCGTGCGTTCTTTGATTCATTCACCAAGGCAATTGATGTCTTTAGTAATAAATTCGAAACATTCAATATTAGTTTCGGTCCTCACATTGTCCTTCTTGGGTAAGACGTGAGATTAAGAAGATATCGATGCTTAGAACGAATAATGTATTACTTAGAGTCTTGACTAACCAGGGTAACCTCGTTTATCGAAGTGCATAATGAGAACATACTGGAATCACATATAATAGAACATATCTGGTACAGAATATGTTTTGTGCCCTAGAGTGCACTAAGATGGAGTATGTGAAGTGAGGCTTATTGGGGTGTGGCTTAATATATAAAAAAGGAAGTTAAAAAGAGATAAAGATGACTTGAGGGCAGATTATATGCGAGACTCCTAGACTATATATATGTCCTAGCATTGAGTAGTATATTGTAGGTTCAATCATCATCATCTAAGCATTATCTTAATTATTTGAGGCCAGCTATATGAATCACGTTCTTCCATCCTTCATACGTTCAATATTCATGATAAGATGTGGTAAAGTTTTACATTGGATGCCTACCTAATGCAACCTACCTCCTTTATTCGAGCTTAGGACGGGTTAAGATAAAGTTTAAAGTCCTCACCTTTATTAGACCTTATAGGCACAATACTTAGTCTATATCTTGCACGAGTGTGCCTAGTTTTGCTTAAATAGATGTTCAAAGTGTGGTTAGACTCTTTTAGGAATAAACTAGGGCATAGTTTGGATAGCATCGAAAAAACATCTAACCAATCCTAGTTCACATAGTCATCAGTCTATCTTCTCAAACCAATCCAATAGAACACAAGGCTCATTTGGTAGATTAGAACTGGCAAATAATAGGTCTAGTGTGTCGATTATAGGTTTCCCCAAGGACAAGTCATATCCCCAAGGACATGTGCACATTATCGCAATGATATAAAAATCATCTTTTTAGCATATACATGTCTTATGCCAATGAGTCACTTCCCATACATGCCTTTATCATATGTACATGCCATGTGGTGGTAACATTGAGGATTTAACCTTTGTCTTCACAAGCCTCCAACCCTCTCACAAGAGTTTGTCTTCTACCTAGCTAAACCACCATGGGGCAGCTCTAACCTCAATAAAAGGTAAACCTGAAAACTCTCTACAGTTCTACCTTATGCTCAAAGGTAAAGGTTTTGGACTCCAGTTTCGGGCAAGACCACCTAACCTAGGTGAGTCGAGCATAACGCCTCATTAGTCCCACATGGACCGCACTCCCATTAGAGTATAATATTACTATAGTGTAAGGTTTTACATGATTCAAGGCACATCTTCCAAATTGTTCACGTCAACTCACAAATCAACAAGATGTCGCTATAAAGTACTTTAATGGCATTGCGAGCACTAAAATCACCAATCATGTAAGCAACATCACGAGTGTCAGTAATTTTGTTTCTCACACTACCATCAGCCACATAAACTGAATTGAGTTCATTACAACTCCCAAAAAGTTTGGATATGGTTCAGAGCATAGTGTGAAAGTCCCACCAAAACTGTATTTATTATGTAACATTCTAGTAGTTAAAGGTTCAAAGAACAAAATTCGTTCCTATCCTAGAAAAGCACACTGGCCAAGTTCAAATTACGAGGTTTAACATTGTTCTTCACCTGATTTGAGACCCATTGAAGATCTCATTTTCAGCATGAAAGCATGGGCTTGCTTTATATATTGGAGAATAATGGGAGCTATAGTTGTTAGCAAAAGTAGGCTCACTTCTTGTCAAACCAAAAACTACGAATTTTCAAACAAAACTCAGAGTACTACCACCCGGGCCTTTGATGGCACAAGCTCCTATCAAAGTGTTCAAACTGAAAATGCCTCGGCCCAACAAACACCCAAAAGAAAACCACGTAATGCACTAATGAATCATATCGAGCATAGAATGCAGTAGACCATCCCCTAACCAATAAACTTGCATGTTCATGATTAAAACTCTACAATGAGGCACAAGCATGCTGTAATTACTGTAAGAAGAAAAGTGAATGCGCCTACAATCACGGCTGAACATCAGAAGAGAGGCTTTTAAATCATTGCATATCATACCTCTTTTGAATAATTGAATTGGAACATCCTCATAAGAACCTTCATCTCAGTTGATCCATGGAATTTAGATCCAAATTCGCAGCAAAGAGTTTTGCTATCTTTGTAGTAGACTAAAAAGGGTACGTCAACAGGGTAAAGATCTACAAATCCCACACTTTTGAACTTTAGTAATGGGGTCATGCAAACAACAAATCCATAACTGTAGCATCTGACTGAAATGGGAGTAACTAAATGTTACAGGCGGTTTCTCCTGGATTTGTACACTGATTCTTTTGTACGTTTTGTACTTGTATCTCTGTTTTACATGGAGCAGTAGAGTAATGAAAGTCATAGTTATTATGTATTTATGTAAAGAAACAAGTAAGTCTTTCCAGCTGTTTCGCTAGATGTATACACTGATTCTTTTGTACATTTTTGCAATTGTACCTGTCATTGTACATAAAAAAGTATAGTAATGAAAGTTATAGTTATCATTAAAAAAAATCCATATCCACTGTTTTGCGGACCATAAATCGGAGTGTAACAGCCCAAAAAATCTGCTTAGCTTGTCAATGCAAACTCAAGGGAGCTCAATCCAAAGAATCCCCGGCTTTTTTATTCTGAGGTTCACCAATTGAGACTATTGAGAGGCAATATTCCAAGTGGAGTGAGTCATTCTAAAAGGCATTATCTCAGTGATAATTGATGTGGTTTTACTTGGTTTTGTATTGAAAATGAAGAGCAAGAAGAGCCAAAACAATTAGAGTTTTGTTAAGAAATAGAATAGGTTAGTATGTGACAACAATACAACTTGCCCTAAATATAGCACAAGGGAACACACTGAAGGCCTAATGAAAGAAGTGAAGGACAAGATCCCTTGGGTGAAAGTTGATAGCCAAAAAGGACCTGAAGCAAACCCAAATGCAAAAGGCTTAGCAACCAATTGCCTTAATGATGTAACTGATCGGGATGGTCATGTTCCCTTAGGTGCCAAATTGAAGCTTAGAGGTGAGGGACCAAATGCAAGCTTTGAATACTCGGCCCCAATGGCGATACCCACTTCGACCAAATCAAAGAGCATTTATTTTACGGGTTCACTATCTGGATTGAACCCTGGTTTCCTCAATGCTCCAAAGCCAAACACAACCAACATATCAAATGACATCCCTTCTAAAGGGGCACCAGCTGGATTAAAGACTGGTTTTCTTAGTGCTCCAAAGCTCAAAACTCAAGTTAATCAAATGGTGATGTTCCCAAAGGTGCATTAGGTGGATTAAAACCAGGTTTCCTCATCGATCCAAAACCAAAAATGCCTAGCAAATCAAATGGGAATGCTAAAAAAGGTTCGCTAGCTGGACTAAAGCCAGGTTTCCTTAAGGATTCTGGCTTAAAGGCTCCAGTCGCCCTCTTTGAACTCAGGACCCACTTCCGATGGTTCCTTTGGTGATGACATGATTAACTAGGATAGAGATACTGTTTGGGAGTATGATGATAATGGCGATGCTTTAGTTCATGATGCTGATTGGGACTGTTTTGCTTCACTTGATCCAAGGGAGAGGCTAGAAAGATTGATTATGGCTAATATGTTAATTGATTCTGTGTATGAAAGGGAGATGCATGAGATCTTTGGGGACAACCCATATGGAGTGATTTTTGAGCCGAGTGAAAGTGAGACTGGTGAGGAGAATTCGGAGGAGATGGAGAGCGAGATTAGGGATGAATCAGAGTATGAAAGCAAGGAAGAGGATTTCCATATACTTTTCTTTCAGTCAAGACCTATGAAGAAGGGTTTTGGTAAGAAGGCATTGCTTTGGGTGGCTCTGAGGAAGGGTGTGGTCTATTCTGGCATGTATCCTCGAAAGATAATTTGGAAGAGCTTGATAAGACGGATATTTCTTTGATGATAGAGCGACTGATAGAAATTGGTTTTTGCATTTTTATTGATGGAAGTGGGCTTTCATTTGGAGACAAATTTTGTACAGAAAACAGTATACCAAGATGATGGAAGTAGGTTGCTCTGATGGTTGTTTTGGAGGAAGGCTTTGAAATGATGATAGAAATAGGCTTCTTTTCCATGGTGGTTATTTTGACTGCAATTTTTGTGCAGAATGAAGAGAATATGAATACACAACGCAATGTTACAAGTAGGTTTTTGCTTTGATCGTTTCTGAGATATTTTTTGCAGCATATTATATCTAAGGGTGGCAATAGAAGCAGGTTTCGCTATGGTGATCACTTTTGAAGCAAACTTTGCACAGAAAGACGAGTGCTGGAAATATAGATGGTAACAGATGGTAATAGTTTAACACACTCATGGCCTTGAACCATATACAAGTGTAACCTTTTTCTGTTCTTGATACACTCTTTGCAAGTGGTGTGACCTTTTCGTGTTTTAAATTTCAGTGAATTTGTCGTTTACCTCATGCACCCGTGCACACACACGCCAATCACTTCTTAAAGAGAGAACCATGAAGGACCAAACTACCATTTCCTTTTTTTAGTAACTACGCATATGTGATGTAGAACAATTTGGTTTATGATTGTAAACCCATTTAGCGCTTGAGTTGATTAATTACGGTGTTGATGAATGCAACAATATTTCCCAAGTTCAGATCCTACCACAGATTTACCTAAAAAACAGAGGCTGCGATTTGCATTAGGTGGCAACCTTACATGTAGAAGTAAGGTTGTGGTTGGGTGGCAACCTGGACCCGATCTGACTACGTTTCACACCGACCCAGACGCAACCTAGGTCTAGGTCGGATCAAAGTAACTTGGACCAGATCTGGATTGGGTCCAAGTCATTTTGGGGACCAAGTACAACGCAAAATCTGTACTCTTTCCCAATCACAAAGCTCTGGACCTCACTTATCCTATTCCACTCATGTATTTTAAACATCTGGAGTTGAGAATGGGAGTTGAACTCTATGAGATCTAATCTCCCGTTGTTCCTCAGTAGCTAAGTGGTAGAGCGGTCGGCTGTTAACTGACTGGTCGTAGGTTCGAATCCTACTTGGGGACATTTACTCCTAGTAATAATCAAATATTAAATTCTTCCCCAAACGACTCACAAATGCAATCTTCATAGAACTCTTCTGTGCATGCCAACCGACCCCTCCCTCTCTCTCTCTACCAAAAAAATGTGAACAGCAGTAGTACCTGCATTAGTGCAATCCATCTCCATCTCTTCCCTATAATATAGAGGGCTTCAGCCACTTTATCGTCTTGCCTTTGTGCATTGAGGGCACATGAGAACCACATAATCCAAGCAATAGAACTGCAATCCCTCACTCTTCCCACGCCCACAAATATAGAGAGAGAGAGAGAGACAGAGAGGTCATTCCCAAAATCAAGCTTCTCGCAGCAAATCACCTTCAGATAGTATTATAATCAGCCATTTAGGCATTTCTCAGTACATAAGCAATTTTCTAACTTGCATACATGAAAGTGCTTTTTCTTTTTCCCCAATCAGCCATATTGATTATGTATATTGACACCTTCAACAAGGGACCAACACCACTTCAAGAACAATAAAGGGGAGTGGTATTAGGCTTATACAAGAATGGCTTGAGACTGTGAGAATAACCAGAAGGTCGGCTATAAGAGAAGTGGATGGCTCGATTGGAGTTGCTCAGTTGGGTGCAATGGTGGTGGAAGCTACTGATTGGCCTTGCTAAGCATGAATCCCATCGGTTACTCTCAGGCATTGTCTCAGCCACTGAGTAGACGCCTTTCGAATTGGTGAATGCTTGGTAATTAAGAACCTCCCCAGACTTGGTAATGCACAGCACAGCCACCTCCGCACCTATGAGAGATAAGATGGTAATTTAATAGTACTTAATAACATTTACAATAAAAAATAAAATGGTAAGAAGAAACGGGTGGTTGACAAAGAACAGAGATGGGCGGTACACATTGTCTCACATAAGTACTAGAGAGGGAATGTATCATACAAATCTCACTCAGTGGCTTGGCAAAGCAGATCCATATCTTTATGAGAATGACAGAAAAAAGACCAATGAGACAAGCATAAATAACATAAGATATAGGCCAAAAAAAGCAGATGGCACCCATAAAATTGATATCCCAGTGTTTGTTCTTGCGATAGACAAATTGGAAAATTTTGAATTCTTATTCTATTAATTTGAACTGAAATTACCGAATAAGATCAAGGCCAGTATTTTGAATACCCCAAGCCATCATAAGTCAAGCATCCAGCGATATGTGATTATGCTAAGACAAATAAAATGGAGAATCCAACAACATAAATAAGACTCCTCCGACCTGACTCCCTACCCTCCTTTGATAACCATATATCCGAACCTCTCTCCTTCCCTTCCCTCATGTGATAAGCATAAATTCGAACCTTTCCCTTTAATAATGAGTTATAATGGAAACACTCTGTCCCTTTCAGGTAGATCAGAAACCACCCCATCTCTCTCTCTCTCTCTCTGGTAGATCAGAAACCACTCCATCTCTCTCTCTCTCTCTCTCTCTCTACACAGATGCGCAAGGGCCCCTCAAGGTTCTTGATAGGATTTCAGAACCGTCTTTTGTGCGGAAACTAAACGTGGATCTCACTAGGGTGGTGTACTTAACACATACCCAAAACACAGATTTACGTGGTTCACCCCAAAAGTGCTACATCCATAGGCATGGCAAATCAAAATCTACAATATAAATGAGAGTCACATCACAACTTTTGGGACACAAAGCTACCCCCTCTCTATCCTTGGACAAAACCATTGAGCAACCATTTTAGACCAGCTCTCCTGACCAACATCAGCCAATCACTTATATCAACAAGCCAGTGAGTGACGGCTGTAGGGTGTGCCCAAGCCTTCCTGTTAGTGGAAGCAATCATCAAGCGCAAATAAGAAAGTGAAAACCATGGAAGTTCATACTTATACCATATGGTGTGCCCAAGCCTTTCAGTTATGGAAAGCAATCATCAAAGCCCACATAAGAAAGAATGTGAAAACCATGGAAGTTCAAACTTATATCACCCCACATGAGAAGCATGACGAGAATTCTGCAGTTGACCTCTCTTATAAGCACAAAGACAAACAGAGGGCGTCCTAGCATTGAGTTTCTACTGTAAACATTGAGGATTAAAATGTGGGACTGCTTAAGGAGTGAGAAGGCTTCTTGGAGTTCCCTATAGTGGTGATGGTTTCCATAGTGTGTGAGTTCAACCTCGTTCACTCTGTATATTTACCTGCAGTTAACTTTTCTAAAGAAGATCATGAATAGCTTCAGGATTTCAAATCCAAGTAGAATGATGAACTATTGCTAGCCTTGAGTTTATACATTCCTAAAACTAATTACTGGATCTAAAAAATAGAATGCCAGATATATACTACATGGAACATGAAGCTTTACAAAAAAGCCAAAGCTCAGTGCTATTTCCAAAACTCAGCAAAAAGTTTAATCTCATAGACAAACTGCCAACTATAATCTATAAACAAGTCTTAGAATCAGAATCCAGTTCTATGGAAACCCAAACAAAACCTCAAAAATCAAAGTTCACAAAGGTGGCATCACCAATGGAAATTCTTCACCTAAATAAACCTTGAGTTCGAAACCACTTTGACAAATCCTGAATTCATGTTTTCATTTTGTATACATTAATTCCTAATTCCATATCTTGGTTTGCCTTTGCAAATGATCATATAACAACCAAAGATTTTTTAAAAAACAATCATGACATAACGAAGCTAGAATTCTATGACCACTGACAGCATGGTTCACCATCTTAAACTACAAAAAAAGAGGCCCCGATATAATAATCTTTATCAAATCCAACAGAACTCATGAAAACCAGTACAGTTCACAACATAGCAATGAAATCACGGACCCCTCGACGAAGCCCTAAACCCAAAAATCAATGAAATTGTAATCAGAAAATAAAAGAAAACCCAAGATTTCTCAAGATGAACACAAAACAAAACTCAGAATTAGTCAAAACGAGAAAAACCTCAAGGAATTGTCGAACATGATCCATAATAATAAATTAAGGCCTGGATTCAAGATGAGATGAACACAAAATAGAGAACTTCTTCCCAATTACCTTCCAAGATGTGATCTTCAGGTCCAATAGATGAATCAGCACAAACATCACACATCACTCTCCCATTGATTTCCCCTGTCCATGCTCTTGCCCAACCAATCATCACAAAAACACAGAAGAATTTCACCACCATTACTATCTTCATCTCCATACTCTTCTGACTATGAAGAGTGCAGTCTTGCTCGGTCCTTGGTTATTTCTGCATCTGTACCTATTTATAGCCCGACGAACTTCCCTCTTTTGACTTAAAAAAAGTATAGGGAAATGACCTTGTGAGGCCTACACCCGAATCAAACGATCGCTCTTAAATTTGATATAAATCTATAAAAAAAGGTCAAGTCCGTCTTTCAAATAACTTATCTGTACTAAATTTAATGATAATCTTTTAAATTCTTATATACATGAAAGTGAACGAGTTTCATAAAATCATTACTCAAAACTTAATATATCTTCAATGTTGTCGTGCATCAAGTTTGAGCAGCTGCCAACTCACCTCAATACTAAAAATCTTTGTGACCGCCTTAAAAATATAGGGAAATTGTCACTAATATACTTTAATTTTAAAAAAATCGTAAAAAAAACTTTTAACTTACCAAAACCTCGTCCACACTTTTTTTTACTTAATTTTTGGCATTTTTTAGACAAAAATATCGGTAATAGTGTAAAGATACATTCAAGTACCGTAATGAACATTACAGTAATTTAAATACCGTAAAGAACATTGCGCTATTTTAATTACCGTAATACATAATATATTCTTCACAACATTCTTAGTACCATAATGCTTTGAAAAGTTTTTTTCTTTCAGAGAAAAAAAAATGATTCTACAAATTCCTAGAGAGAAAAATAGCTTGGATAACAATGTCAAGAATCATTTGTATAGGGTCCTGAACAAGGCAAAGAGTTACAACAAATGTAAAAACATTACTAGGGTAGAGAGGAACTTGAAGCAAATAGCATGTGCCAAAGGTATCCGCATAAACCAAAACAAGAAACTATCGTAAGCTCTCCTCATATGATGACCACTTGTATTCAACTTTCCGCAAGGCTTCAAGGACCAATCTGAAATGAGTCTCCCACACATACAGCTTGGGCACCTTCATGTTAACAAGAGCCTCAATAGTGGCTTTCAGCCTCTTATCTTGTGCCATCATAAACTTAGTCTGAAACTTATGCTGAAGTTTTGCCAGAGGAGAGTTACAAAGTACGGTGAGTACTATCACAACAAAGTAGAAATTGTTGCGACTCCTACTGAATTCAAGAGAGTTGCTAATGTGATGCAAATTTGGAGGCTTGTTGTCTATGTCTGACGAAACCAATATGGGAATTCCCCAATCCTATATGCATTACATAGTTCAATTATTGCGCCTGCTGATTGCATAAGTTTTCCCTTATTCGAGAGTCTCAATTGCTTTTGATAAACAACTGCTAACAGCACGGATCTGAGTTTGAGATCAATCCCCTGCAAAATACCCACATGGTTGAGTTCCTCTCTTTCGCTTTCTAAAAATATGTTTCGAGTTCCTATATTTCTCTCTCTATGAATTTGTAGAACCATTTTTTTTTTTTTACAAAATACCCTCATGGTGGTGGGTAATCTGTATAAGGTATACACGTTAAGAAAAAAAAAAAAAATTGTATCTCTTGGTTTTGATTTTGCAGAGCGTGGTAGGAGGAGATGGGTAGCTCTGATGTTAGCTTCAGTTTGAAGCTTTTCAAAGCATTACGGTTTAATTTCGTATAGCATGGGAGGAGAGGGGTAGATATGATATGAGCTTCGGTTTGAAGCTTTTTAAAGCATTACGGTACTAAGAATGTCATGCAGAATATATTATGTATTACGGTCAATGATTTAAAAATCGTCGAGTCGAATCGGACTTGCTCGGTTCGACTCGAGAATCGGCACAGGCCGTGCCGATTCCAGCACAAAACCGAGAACCGCCCTGTTCCAGAGCAGAACCACCGGTTCTCTCCCAGTTCTAGCGGTTCCCCCCCCCTTGGTTCTAGCCGGTTCCCTCCCGGTTCTAGCCTTCACACTTGTGTACGGGTCACGCGTGCCACACACACCACTCACACACGTGTGTACGTGTGACACGAACAGTACACACTCCCACACGTGCCACACACACATACACGCACGTGTGTGCATCACAAGTGCCACACGTACCACTCCCACACGTGTGTACGTGTGACACAAGCGGTACACACTCCTACACGTGAACACACACGTGTGTACGTGTGACACAAGCGATACACACTCCCACACGTACCACATGCACATACACGCACGTGTGTGCATCACGCGTGCCACACGCACCACTCTCATACGTGTGTACGTGTGATACGAGCCGTACACACTCCCACACGTGCACCAGTTCAAGCCTCAAAAACACCTTCACATGTGCGTACGCGTCACACGTACGACACACCACTCCCACATGTGCCACACGTGCGACACACACCACTCCCACATGTGCCACATGTGCGACATGCACATACATGTCACACATGCGACACACACATACATGCCACACATGCGACAAACACCACTCCCACATGTGCCACGTGTACGACACGTCGCACCACTCCCACATGTGTGTAAGTGTGATACGAGCCGTACACACTCCCACATGTGCACGCACATGTGTGCATCACGAGTGCCACACGCGCCACTCCCACACGTGTGTACGTGTAACACAAGCCATACACAGTCTCCCACACGTGCACCGGTTTAAGCCTCAAAACACTTTCACACGTGTGTACGCGTCACACGTGCGACACACATGTGACACACGTGCGACACGCATATACATGTCACACATGCAACACACACCACTCCCACATGTGTCTCACGCGTGCACCGGTTCAAGCCTCATGCAACACACCACTCCCACATGTGACACACGTACGACACGCACATACATGTCACACATGCGACACATACGACCGCACATACATGTCACACATGTGTGCCACACGTGCGACACACATCACTCCCACTATGCCACACATGCGACACATGCCACTTCCACATGTGCGTGCACATGCCTGTGTGCATGTGCACTGATGCCCTAGAGTTTTCACACTTGTATTAATCTTTCAATTACATAGTTATTTATATAGCATATTTGAATACTCATCATTCGATGTGGGATAATTCCCAAACATCATTAAATGAAAACATAATGTAAATATATACTATTAATAGGCAATTTTAAACCAAATCTTTTACTTTATTTATTAATTTTTACATTATAAATCGTGTAATGTACTATTTTTCTTACAGTTGTCAATAATACTTCTTAAATTAGATAATATTATAAAATATTTTTAATTTGTTATTATTTATCTAATAAAATAATTATAAAATGTAAACTAATAATTATAATTTCAGTATATAATATTATAATTAGTTAGGTTGTAATAATTTTGGATTGTAGTTAGTTAGGTTGTAATAATTTGGGTTTTTTTAGCGGATTAGGGTTTTTTTACCAAAACGAGATTTTAATGGCCATTCTTTCATTGATTCAGTCTATTCTTTATTATAGTCCATGTATAATTATATATTTTATCCATGATAATGCTATGATTTTTTTTTTATGTGATGCAAATTTAATACTTAAGTTTATACAGAGAAAGAGCATCTCAATATTCACAAATTGATAAAAAAACTGAAAGTTAATAATGTAGTACCCTCATTTCTTATTGGATTCCTAAAAAACAACATTTATAATGAATTTTAATAATTTTTTCGGATTTTTTTGAAGCTTTAATCCGACCGATTCAGCCGATTCCCGATTTGGATCGCCGATTCGTCAATTCAGATCGGTTTTTGAGGTGGCCGATCCAAGTCACCGATCCGCTTTTTAAATCATTAATTACAGTAATTAAAGTATCGTAATGTTCTTTAAATTATTGTAATGTTCATTACAAAAGTCGAAGTATCGTAATGTATCTTCACATTCTACCGTAATACACTCATTCAAAATGTATTACGGTAGAAAGACTACCGTAAAGGGTATTTCGTCTAAAAAATCCTAAACATTGGGAAAAAGGGTGTGGGCGAGGTTTTGGGAAGTTGGGGTTTTTTTTACGATTTTCTTAAAATTAAGGTATAATAGCGATAATTTCTCTAAAATATATTTTTATATTTAATTATAAAATTTAAGCTCCAAAAATAGTGTAGATCAAGCATATCTATGAAATCTTGAAAATTAATAGTAAAAAATGCATTACAAGATACTCTATTTCTAAAACTTAGAATCATTTTTTTTCTCATGTCTATGTATCTTGAGGTCGAGATGATCAATTTGACGATATTTGGGCATCAAAACAAACCTCGTCCACTCAAATTTTTGATGTGCATCCTAATTTGATTGTTTAGAGCCTTGTACTTATATAAACTTTTTTATTTTGAAAAACTTTCTAATTGACTATATCAACATCGAGATTTATAGAAATATAGAAAGTTTTTTAGTCCTAAAAGTTAGTGCATCTTGTAATAAATTATCTAGACCGTCTATTTTCAAGATTTTCATGTGTTTATAGATATACTTGATTTGAATTATTTCTAGATTTTAAAATTTTATAATTAGGTATGAAAATAGATTCTCATGCCTTTCTTAAAAATTCTTGACACCAAAATTACATCTTATGATTGTTTAATGTTGCAGCCAATGTTGCAGCCTTATACCAGCCACACCTAAGTTATAAACACACATATCACAAAGCAAACCAAGTATAAATGTGAAGCTATTATCTGATGATAAAGAAGCCAAGATTTTAGTCTTCCATGCAAGCATTTCCCCCTTTCTCTAATTAACCTCTTGGAACCTTTTTCAAAAATGAGAAAAAAAAAAAAAATGAAAAATAAACTTGTATGTGCATGAAAAAAATATATTCTTGAGATTAAATATAGATGGTTTGAATTTTGGTTACGGTTTTACGTTGTCCACTTTAGTTAAATGGTATAGATTTGATACATCTTTTAATACAATATCAAAAAGTAGTATGTCTTTTAAGATAATTTCAAGCCTACATAAAATAAATAGCATGTACAATCTTATATAAAAATCATATTAATGAAAAACTCAAAATTTATATTTTAGATAATTTTTCGATGATTATTTTATGGAACCTAAAATTTTAGATCAAACAAAATACATGAATATGCAATAAAAAAGAGAACATAACAAGTTTCTCCCTCTATAATGGGTCGCAGTGTATCCATCTCAAACATGCAAAGTTTCAATCCCTTGGGAGAAGCGAATGTCGTTTGTTGGACTACTACTATTACTATTAGATAATGTACATAACAGTTACAAGCCTAACAAGTTGTTTTTTTTTTCTTTTTTCTTTTTTTTTCTTTTTTTTTTGGTAGTAGTGGTGCAAGGTGTCCTGAACCTGGATAAGATCTTAATATATTTTTAAGAAGTGGCATAAGATGCTAACATATTTTCATTTCCTTTTGGAAATATATATAATAAAATAATTAATTTCTATATAAGGAGGTCACAATTATTATTGACTGTTAGATGTGAAATTGTGTAGTTAGAAATGCATAATTTATTAGATATAAAGTCTAAAATAAAATTTCTTGAATGTCGTGATACACTCCCATCTATCCAAATTCTTCATATCTAATGGTAAATAGTGTTTGTGACCTCCTTCTACCAAGAGTGAAAGGTCATATAGCATATATTCCCCGAACCCAGATATATAAGAAGTGACAAGGGGAGTGGCTTTTAAGAGATGGGTGCAGTTTGTATGGAGCCTAACTCTAAACGATCAAATTAGAGCCTACCTTCGAATGATGTCGAGAAATGTGGTTTCAATACTGGAAATCTTTTTTATAGCCATAAAATATATTTTCATCTTTATTTATAAATGTTAAAGCTACAAAAATAATGTAAATCAAGAGATATTTGAAAACTGTAAAATTTTGAAAATTGATGGTCCAAAAAAGCGTTACAAAATACATTATTTCTGAAACTTGAAATCCATTTTTTTTCCTATGTCCATGCATCTTGATGTTGAGATGATCAATTTGGACATCAAAACAACCTCTTCTAGTGAAATTTTTGAGGTAGGCTCTAATTTGATTGTTTAGAAGCTCGGCTATATATAAACTTTTCCCTCAAGGGATTTACACCAATAGAGTAGATGACATTTTTTTGAGTCTTTTATGGTACAATAATTTCTCTCTAGGCTCCAAAAAATTGGAGTTGTCAAATTAAAATTTTTAGATATTTACTGGAAACTATGAGTTTTCATGTCCCTAAATAAATTTGATGTTAGGATCCTGTATCTAATGGTTATGTTTACATTTTATATTAGGTTTGCAGCCTCATTCGTAGAAGTAAGGTTGTAGTAATCCATACCATCTATTATAGTTGGACGATGTGGATTTAAAGTATCATTTAAAATAGAATCATTTTTTAGATCGAATTAAATCTACATCATCAAAATAAAATGAATGATATAGATTATTGCAACCTTACTTCTATAAGTAAAGTTACACTTTATATAAACTTTTTCCATATCTAATAATATCGGGGTGTTAATCTCAAATTTATGTGAAACTAAGTTTTTTATATTTTCCGAAATAAGGATGGGAGTAACATTGGGGGCTAATTGTGCCCCCGCCCCTTTTGTTTGGTGTATCTATGATATGAATACTTTTATAGCCATTTAGCTATTTTTTTTATAAATGAAACGTTTACATAGAGCCTAAGCTCTAAACAATCAAATTAGGGCCTACCTCAAAACTTTTTTTAAAGGCAAATATCATCAAATTGATCATCTCGACATCAAGATGCATGGAAATAAGAAAAAAATGTATTTCAAGTTTTGGAAATAATGCATCTTGTAACGCATTTTTGAACTGTCAATTTTCAAGATTTTCATGTTTTCATAAATATGTTTGATCGACACTATTTTTTAAGCTTTAAATTTTATAATGAGAGAAAGAAACATATTTTAAGGCTATGACATAAACTTTTAATATAAAAGCCTTGTTGTTCAATACCAGTGGTTTAAAAAATGGATCGGTGCCCTGGATCAGGCACCCCAAAAACCCATCCGGATCGGTGAATCGGTGATCCAGATTGGGAATCGCCCGAATCGGTTAGATTAAGCTTTAAAAAAAATCCAAAAAAATTATTAAAATTCATTATAAATGTTGTTTTTTAGGAAACCAATAAGAAATCGGGGTACTACATTATTAATTTTCATTTTTTCATCAATAAGCAAATATTGAGATGTTCTTTCTTTGTATGAACATATTTTAACCATTAAATTTACATCACACAAAAGAAAAATCATAGAATTATCATGGATGACGTATATAATCATACATGGATTACAATAATAATGGTTTAAATCAATGAAAAATGACCAACAAAATCTCAAATTGGCGGAGAAGCCTAATCCGTTAAAAAAAAAAAAACCCTAATTATTACAACCTAACCAATTATATCCAAAATTATTACAACCTAACTAACTATAATATTATAAACTAAAATTGAAATTGTTGGTTTACATTTTATAATTATTTTATTTTACAAATAATAACAAATCCAACCTTTTGTTTTTTTTATAAGAAATACTTGTTGTATTACCTTTTTTTTTTTTTTTGACAATAACCTTATATTTTTTTTACTAAAAAATTTTATTTTTTGGACAAGAAAAAGAAATTTTGTTGTATTACTTCTTCTTTTTTACAAGAACCATATATTTTTTTTACAAAAAACTTTTATTTTTTTGACAAGAAAAAAACTTTATTTTTTTGAAAAGAAATTTTAAAAAAAATTTCTTCCAAAGGAAGGATGTGAAACTTGCCTAGATTTGAACCTGCAACATCCAAGTGAAAAAAAGACATTATAACCAACACACCACATTCAAAATATGCTATTATTTGCCTGACTCAAAGATTATACTATATAAACATTTCAGCTATTACCTTTTATTACAATAAACCCAAATCAAAAACACAAAAGAAAATTGACGGGAATAAATACTACTTTGTTACCAGTCCCCCACCACGTGTGAAACGCATGAAGCAACGTGGGGCTTGGGGCTAAAGGCACCGGGCTTGGAGGTTGTTGGATGGACATTTTTTACCCTAAAAGAGATCTTGATTGCCATTTATCTATATCTAAAGTTTCAATTTGAAATCTTTGTTCTAGTCCTAAAAACATCTTATCTTGATTGACAAAAGAATTTATGGGAGATTCATCTATATCTAAAGTTTCAATTTGAAATCTCCCTCCTATGGGAGATTCATCTATATCTAAAGTTTCAATTTGAAATCTTTGTCCTAGTCCTAAAAACATCTTATCTTGATGG
>NW_006500347.1:1421757-1448914 GCF_000471905.2 Amborella trichopoda
ACAAAAGAAGAATTTATGGGTATCTAAAGTTTCAATTTGAAATATTTGTCCTAGTCCTAAAAATATTATGTACTCCTACAAACATAATGTACTCCGAACCACTCTGCTCCTAGTCCTAAAAACGTTCTGCTCCTAGTCCTAAAAACATTTTGTACTCTGAACCGTTCTGCTCTGATATATGTGATGAATACATACTTATGCTCTGATATATGTCAATTTGAAATATTTGTCGTAGTCCTAAAAGCATTATGTACTCCTAAAGTTTTAATTTGAAATTTTTGTCCTAGTCCTAAAAACATTATGTACTCCGAACAGTTCTGCTCCTAGTCCTAAAAACATTTTGTACTCTGAACGGTTCTGCTCTGATATATATGATGAATACATACTTATGCTATGATATATGTGATGAATACATACTTATTTTTTTAGATTAGACTTGTTACGAATAGAACGAGTTGAGTTCCATACACACGAAAGATTCACTCTTTTGTTTTGGAGGACCTAATGAAATGATGGTTTTGTATACCTTGGATTGCTCCCCTAGCTGCTGACGGGGAACAGAAGGGAGCGGAAATAGGATCTAACACTAACATGTTTTGTTCGAATGAGCATTCAAGAATGCCTTGTACAATTCATGACGACCGGACAATTCATGCATGAAACCATGGTGTCCCATTTTAACCCAAAAAATTACAAGAACGTCATGCATAAAACCAAGGTGTCCCATTTTAACCCAAAAAATTACAAGAATGCCATGTACTATTCATGACGATCCAAAAAATTACAAGAACACCTTGTATGATTCATGACGAGTGAACGATTCATGACATCATGCATCGATTTACTGTACAACCCAAAAGATTACAAGATTGCCCCTGTACGATTCATGATGTCATGCATGTACAGAACTGGGCCAACCGGACGATTCATGACGTCATGCATGTACATGTACAACCCAAAAATTTACAAAAATGCCCTATACGATTCATGATGTCATGCATGTACAGAACTGGGCCAACTAGACGATTCATGATGTCATGCATCGATTTACTGTACAGCCAAAAAAATTACAAGAATGCCCTGTACGATTCATGACATCATGCATGTACAGAACCGGGCTAACCGATTATTCACGACGTCATGCAGCGATTGACTGTACAGAACCGGGCCAACGGGGCGATTCATGATGTGTCTCATTTTAACCCAAAAAATTACAAGAATGCCTTGTACAAGAATGGCATGTACAATTCATGACGTCATGCAATGTACAGAACCGGGCCAACCGGGCGATTCATGACGTCATGCAGCGATTTACTGTACAGAACCGGACCAACCGAGCGATTCAAGATGTCATGCAGCGATTTACTGTACAGAATCGGGCCAACCGGGGATTCATGACGTCATGCAGCAGTTTACGGTTGGACAATTCATGACGTCATGCAACGATTTACTTTACAGAATCGCCGGTTCTTCTCTAGAACCGAGCGATTCCGATGACCAAGGTGTCCCATTTTAACCCCAAAAATTACAAGAATGCCCTGTACGATTCAAGATGTCATGCAATGTACATAACGGGGGCCAGCCGGGCAATTCATGACGTCATGCAACGATTTACTCTTCAGAATCGTCGATTCTAAAGAAGAACCGGGCGATTCTCCATTTTACATAGGTATCGATACGGGATAACCAATGGTCGAATCGGCCGATTTTCGGGTCAAATTGGTCGATTCCGTACCGACTCGATGACTTTTAAACCACTGTTGAATACTATTTGACCGCACCCTTTTTGGCAAAAAAAAAAGTATTTTTGTTTTTACATTTCCCATCGCAAAAAAGGAAAATATTCTTGGGAACAACTCGATTTGTTAAAATTCAATTTTTTTAAACTCCTTTTAAATTTGATTTGGATGTATGCTTTCAATGTATTTTTATTTTTTATTATATGTTTTTAATAATTTTTAGACCGACTGGAACGGGTCACTATGTTTGGAATACTGATTAGTGTCAAGAAAAATGGCATAGATCAGCTCTATAGCGCCATCGTTAAGCTCCTCGGCCCTTCACTACGGAAAACCCTAACCTATTATATTTAACAGCTACTAGAATGCAATGTTGATCGGACTGACGTTGCTGGAATCCTGGTACTTGTTCTGAATCAGTGGAAACCAGCAGCAAAATTGCTGAACAATAGTAATATTTGGTTTGTTTCTCTCTCAAGAATATATTTGCGCTGTGTTTTCGTCGTTTCCTTCTGTTTTTCTAGGTTTTGGTATGAACTAGTGCAACTCAGTTTTAAGTTTTCCAGTCTTTGAAAATGATTATCGCAGTGAAACCCTCTTTTCGATATTAGGGGTTTAGGGTTCAAAAGCCAGACAAAATAGTCTTTAGTGTTTTAGGTGTTTTTAGAGGATTCAAAACCGTTTAAAAAGGCTGGGAAAACCAGGAGCAATTACCTCTACCTGTAAGCTTTTACAGTTTAAAACCCCGAAAATCCGAGGAAAGGCAGGAAACAGAAAACAAACTTTCAGAATAGCCCAAGTGATAGTTTCCATTGAACTATGGCCTTTGCTTTGAGGATTTCCGCCATTTTTTGTCGAAACTACTCGGCTTCATCCCCATCAATCCTGAACACAAAGGGCCTCCCCTTCCTCACCTCTAAACAGAAGAGCAGAGCGGCTCTTGCGTTGCTCAAATCTGAGAAAGATCCGGAACGTATACTCCAGATATGCAGAGAGGCCTCTCTCACTCCTGAGAGTCACCTCGATCGAGTGGCCTACACTGTTGCAGTCGAGAAACTCACAGCTACTCAGTCATTTGCAGCCATTAGAGAGTTCATCGAAGAGCACAAGAAGAGACCTGACCTCCAAAATGAACGTTTCATGGTAAAAGCTATTCTTCTTTATGGGAAGGCTGGAATGCTTGATCAAGCAATCCAAACTTTCAAGCAAATGGGGGATCTCAACTTGACTAGAACTGTTAAGTCCCTAAATGCCTTGCTCTCTTCTTGCATAATTGCAAAGAAGTACAAGGAGGTAGCCAGGTTGTTTGATGAGTATTCTAAGGATTATAGTATTAAACCTGATACAGTTACTTATAATACTATGATTAAGGCTTTGTGTGAATCAGATTCTTCTGATTCTGCTTTGGCTCTCTTGAAGGAAATGGGGAAGAAGGGTTGCAAGCCCAATGCAATATCTTATGGCAATTTGCTTGCTGGGTTTTATAGAGAAGAGAAATTTGACAAGGTTGGGGTGGTTTTGGACCTTATGGAGAGGAATGGTTGTCATCCTGGTGTTACAACGTATAATGTTAGGATACAGAGTCTCTGTAAATTGAAGAAATCATCAGAGGCAATGGCTTTAATTAGGGGGATGGTATCCAAAGGAGTAAGACCCAACACTACAACATTTTATCATTTGATTTATGGGTTTTGCAGGGAAGGTAATTTGGAGGAGGCAAAGAAGGTATTTTCTGAAATGAAAAGCAGGGGCTGTGTACCTGATAGCAATTGCTATTTTGCGCTGCTTTATTATCTCTGTGAAGGTGGGGATTATGAACCTGCGTTTAAGCTTTGCAGGGAGAGTATGGAGAAGGATTGGGTTCCAAGTTTTAAGGTTATGAAGTCTCTTGTGAATGGACTTGTCAAGCTTTCAAAGATAGAAGCGGCAAAGGAAATCATTGGCGAAATGAAGGAAAAGTTCCCATCTAACTCTGAGATGTGGGCAACAGTAGAACAAGGGCTTCCTCAGCATTAAAGAGGGGCTTATATGCAATTGAAAAATATCAGTTAGTACTGAACTACTGGGTTAATTTACCTGAAGAAATTGATATATTGGTGGGAGTTAGATAGATTAGTCTGTTTGGTTAATTAGCTGTTCATATAAATTGTGGCAAAGTTGTTAAATAGGTGGATTTGGAGGAATTTTTATTGTAATAAATGTTTGGTGAATATGGTGTCTGGAATCATTTTTGGAAGTTCCTTTCTTTACCATGGTTAGTTGTTTGAAAGGTGTGAACATTAGGTAGATGTTGTTTAGCCTCTCAGCATGAAGAGACCATTGCTGGGTTATCGTGAGGGAGGATCTCTTGAAATGTCCATGTCTTATTTGCTGTTACACATTCAACATGGAGCTCAATTATGGTTCTTTTAATCAAATACAATTTCCTTATACTCAGTAGACATTTGTGAAGAAATTAGTTTATTTAGTTTTGTTTGCATCTTAATTTGCACAAATGATAATGATGTGAATTAACTATTCTCATTGCCATTGTTATATTTTTTTTATCACCATGTGATCTTTTCCCTTAACATGTTTATTTACTTCTTCTGCAGCTGATTTTCAAGCATTGTATTAGATATAGCATTTATAGTTTCTAGATAGTAGTAGTGCAATTTTAAAAATAAGATCTGGAAGTAGAAGTGGACAACTTGTTGAAGTGTTTAAGTGACAAGAGATTTAATTATTGAACCGCAAACAAGGTGATTGGGAAGAGCCATTTAGAAACTTTAGTTCTTCCTTTCTCCCTCTCTTTGTTTTGGAGCATAAATGGAAAATCCTGAAGTAAGTTGGATTCTGTTTCGAAGCCTTTCTATGTGAATAGTTCTTAGCCATTTTTACCTGCTCTAATTGTTGACATACTGCCAAGCTCTTGCATTATCTGCATGCTTTGTATTTTAAGTCGAGAACACTGAGATGTAGAACTGCATTATCTTAGATCTGATTTTTGAATATTAAGTTTTTTATTAACTATTAAAAAGAAAACAACAGTTTTCCAACTGAGAACATCCAACTTGATAACACTATCATGCTATAACTCTCTGTAAAAGATGCTTAACATCTAGATTACAGTGTTTATTCAAAGAGAGTTTGCATAATTGGGTGTTCTATGACACTGAAAATACACATTGACATGTGTCTTTGTCTACATTTAAGGAACTTCTCAACTTCATGAATCCCATAATTTTGACTCCATATGAAGCTGAAAAAGTAAGCCACGTAGTTCATCAAAAGAAAAAAAAAGGGACAGATAAGCCATTTAGGTGAATGTTTTATAAAAATTACCCTTTGGTGATATTTGATCACATTATGTCTGGCCAAAAAAAGGAGATTTCGTCACATTTTAAATTGATGTGACGTTGGATCTTCACAACCACCGAGTGAGTCAGTTGATTTTTTAAGAAATTCATGCACATTTTATCGGTTAGAAGCGTAGTTTAGAAAGATGGACTTGGATCAGAGTCCAAGTGCCTATCTAAATCAACTTAGTGAGACCCAATTGAGTCTCTGCAAGACTTGGTGGACTCAGTGCTGTTGAGGCGGGTTGACATGGTTGAGTCTCTAGGAACTCTCTGGTTGTTAAACTTGTGGTTAGAACTTATATGGCTTAATGCTTTGATGTATTTTGTTGGCATGGGATTTTCTACCTTGAGAGGTGTAATTTATATTACATAATGATTTGGTGGAAGGATATTTGATATTTTCTCATTCATCAAGGGACATTCTTTTCAACTTTATATTGTTGCTTTAGCCTTCAACTTTATTCTAATGAGTACAGGCATTGAATGGTTACATTCCCAACTCAATTCTAAGTATTTGGATTTTCCATGTCTCCGAGAATTTCCATCATTTTTGGCTTCATTTTGGCCTGTATGGTGCTGCTTCGTGCTTTAGCTCTATTGTAAGCAGTAGGGGAATCAATTGATTTGGATGAGAAGCCTAAGTGGATCAAGTAATGGAATATTCTGTTTCTTCTAGTGGTTCTATGATTTGGAAATTAGTATCATGCCCTTTGAGTTTGAGAGCGTTGACTTCATTGGTTTCTTGAGGGATTTGTGCCATTGGGATGGGCTTTGGAGCTTGGACTTACTCGATGTTGTTCTGATGTATAAACTAATGAAGTCTTCTTGAATCCTTTCTTGGAGTAATGTGTGGCATTACAAAGGCTACAGCGATACAAGGGCCAACCTATTTCTTCTTTGAGGCGATATATTGCATTTACCAAGGTTTTAGGAGCCTAGAATGAGGGCATGTCCAATGCGCATGTATATAATTACATAAGTATGATAATATCTTATCACGGTGGATGTGTAATATCCTAAAACCACGCACAACATCTGCTGTCACCCAACCACCTCCTCCTCCCACACGCACATGCATGATGAAAGGGAAAGTTGGCTTTGCTAAATTTGAAGTGTTCTACCCATTTGATGAGCAGCTTTAAATGGTAGACCAATCTTCTCAGCAATGATGTGCGTGATGTCTAATTTAAATTCAAGCCGCCACAAGTTTCTCATTTGCTAGGTTTTGTGATATCCAAAATCATCACTCCTATGTTTCCTGAGAAAGAGTGGAGGCATTATGCTCTTTAGTAAAAAACTCGGGGAGAAAGTAAAGCTTTGATGATATCTGTAAATGGGGATCAAAGAGATGTAATACCCATCCTTTTCGGGGTCATGAATCCATAGCTGAGAGAGAGAGAGAGAGAGAGAAATGTAGGACCTCCAAGAGAGAGATGAGGAGCCTCATGTAGAGAGAAGCATGACTCCCAAGAGGCAGTTTTTCATTGGGTTTTGGACTTGTCCTACTTCCATATATAGAGGGAAAAAGTTTCTCAAATGCTCTCAAGGTCTCTTTATGATAGCGGCATAACAGTGGAAAATAGGGAGATTGATATGTGGTATGTTTTGAGAGAGCAAGTTTAGATGGGAATGTCAAAGATGGTTTTTCCAATGCTTAGAGAGAAAGGTACATCTAAACCCTATTGATTGTTGAGGCTGTGGAAGTTGTCCATTTGGGATGAACACGTAAAATTGTTATTGTGGTGTACTTTCGTTTTTTGCTTGGTTTCTTGCATTAGAATTTGTGTGTTGCGTTCATCTATTTTACATTTGGCCAACTATATACACCATCGTGGGTGCGATCCCAGTATTTAGGAATTCCTAGTTTTGCAAGAGTTCTTTAGAGCCCCGCAATCGATGTCAAAGCACAAAGTGTATCTTTGGGGCCAAGGAAAATATATGTGGAAGTTGGATGCATGGTTTGATGTGGAGAAATATAGAAGTAAAGTGTTTGCAAGAATTTCATAGTGAGTTTTATTCTCAAGAGGGAAGAAATGATGAATTCTATCCAATGGAGATCCGCGAAGAAAATTTTGTGATTTTGCTATCAAATAGAGATTTTTAGGTTTTATGATAGCCAAATTCATCACCCGTGTTTTCCTAGAAAGATTGCGTTTATTATGTTCTTTGGGCAAAAAGAGAGGGGTTTCTTTAGGAGCAAAGAATAAGCATTAATTATCTCTTAGAAGGGGATCAAAGAGATGGAATACCCATCCCTTTTGGGGTTACCCTATTATGAGTTCTGACAATAACACCTTCACGTGATAAAGTGCTCGCAGAATCTTACTTTCTCATCTGAGTCTTAGCATTTGTGTTTGCTGGATTCTTCGAGTTCAAATTGATGCAGTGGACACATGTAACCAACGTAATTTTTCTCTTTCCCCATTAGAGACATCAAGGTTCCTTGGTCTATTGTATGACAGCTCCATTCATGTATATAAAAAATTGATTTTTCCCACATGAATGGTGGGACTTTGTCAGCTGTCCCTGCTAGGCTATTATTTTGCTACCTGCCACATGTGAGACACTTCTATACTTATTAGATCCATTAAGTGGTGAGTAGGAAGATTTTTATTTAGAAGGTTTTGGGTGGAAATGGTTGAGAACAAGGTCCTGGGGGAGATTTGAGTTTTCCAAGTGGGAACCACCTTAATCCTAAAAGCTCTTGGAAATAAACTAAAACCTACGACCTTTTACAGCCTACTACTTGCAATTGGGCTGTGCTGTCTTAACCTTCATTTACTAGTTGTCATGTCACCCTCTTGACCTATGATATATGGCAGTTACCAGGTGCTAAACACACAAGTTTAAATGGGAAACTTGGATTGCTTGAGTGGTTAGGAGTTGAATAAATGAAAAATTGCCTTCAACGCATAATCTGTACTCCCAAGGATGATGTTTCCACTTCCAAAGGTAAGGATTTTCCAGCAGGTTTCGAGATAATGTTTTTCATCCATTTCAAGTCATTTTGATTCTTAGCTGATTCTAAAGCTTTCATGTTCACGTTTGCTACCTCTTTAAGTCTCCAGCTCATCAAACTGCTCTTGCTTTCGCTATTATTCTTGGATTAGAGAATGCACTTCTTGCATGAATCAAAGAATGCAAGATGTGTATTGGAGTCCGATTGATCTTTGAGGAGGAACATTCTGAGTTAACTTTTTTGAAGAAGGTAAATCACTATGATGCTCCTTTCACTGCATTAATTCATCAAGATCAGCTCAACTTTGGATGTCAATGTTTTATGCTCATGAGCCTGTGTACCTTTCTACAAAGATGCTCAGTAAGGTTACAGCTGTTTATTTACAAATTATTCAATATCTCTACTTTGAAATAGCATGTGCAGGGGTTTTACAGATGAAAATATTAACTACAGATAGATATGAGCCGGACACACCCAATTCGGAAACTTTACCTAGAAAGGTTTGGTTTTTGTATACAGCTGATCAGAGAGCATGTTCTCCACTAGGCAGACAGCTGGTTAACAAAATGCATGCAAACAAAATCATGTGATCTTCAGTAAATTGAACTGTTTAGTTGTTGGGAGTAAACCCCATAGCTCACACACAAGTTGCCTTATGCAGTATCTACATCTCTACCTGATTGTACGGACCCTCCCCCCACTGACATACTATTCGCATTTGGAGTTGCCAAGGGAGAAGGAATTATAGTAAATGACCAACATCACCAAGAGAGAAAAAATGCCAATGGTGTAAGAATCAGTAAATACCCTCCATCAGTAAGAGGGACAAAGATAGGGCCTATCTTTTGTTCTTTGGCTATGAAGCGTCTTTGGCCTTACTTATCAATCACTTATCAATCCCCAAGAGAACTGTGGGATCAGCCAAGAGCATTGTCAGTATGTTTGAAATGCCAAAGGCTCCTCAAAGGACTTCAATCTACCTTTTCGATTGCCTTTATATTGCTGTTAAAAACACAATACTGAGGCAGAATGGATTGTGACCAACAGGTGCCAGAAAACCCAGTTCGGCCCCCCCATCACTTTCAATTTAACCCCTTAAAATGTTTGACATTCTAAGGGAGGTCTTGGAAGTTGGATTGCCCAGTTCCAAGCGGGTAGTACATTTGAAAGGTGACTTCGTGGAATTGCATGCAGCCCTACTTGGGATAGACAAACAGGCCCTTCTTAGTAAGCAAATTCATTCCTAATCTGCCTCTTCAACATGGATGTTTGAAAATTTATTAAAATCTTGGTTATATTGTCCATACTATTGTTTCTGATCAGGTTGACCTGGTAACCAAAGGGTCAACCCAGCCCAGGTCCAAGTATGGGTTAGACTTTTTGGAGCTGCTGTGGGGTTCTGGACTTGGTAGGTTTGTGTGTGTGTATGTATGATTGTGTGGGTATGTGTAGGTTTTTTCTAGGTTATACCATTCTAATGGTGACCTTGGAATTTCTTACCCCACTCCGGGATATTTAGCCACAAAATTCCCTTAACACATATAAAAATTACGTTAGCAATCAATTTCTCTAGCAATTTAGAAGAAAGGCATATTTGTAATTTGAAATTGCTTTCAAATTCAAACATGATTCAAAAAGTCAAAAGGGTTTTTAAAAATTTGGAATTGTTTTTTAAACGATTTTGAAGTAATGAAGCCACCCTTCCTTAAATATGTGAAAGTCATTTTTAGATATAAGGGGACATTTTAGAATTAAAAAAAAAATTATAATTAAAAATTTTAGAGTAGGTAATTCTAAGCTTAATGTTGGAGAGGCGTAGCGTATAATAATCCTAATAAGATAGAAAAAGTAGGTTTGATTTGTGAGAAAGAGATTAGATTGCTTTTGCAAGAGGGGGTAATACTTATGTATAAAATATTCTCTCTATATATTTTAAAAGTGAAATAATATATAACTAATGAATTGTGATTTTGATGGTTATATTGTATGCATGTTAATCACTATTACTCAAATTTCAATCGTATCCAAGCCAGATTGCCTCTTCCAGATGTTGAGATTTCGTGAGGACTTTCTTAGGTCGACTTTGGACAACCGATGCTAGGCCCATTGCCAGTCTTCTCTATGTCAACATCATAGAAACCCAACAGCCTAAATATGTTTCGCTACATTATACTTTAACCATTCGGACTCAAAAATGGTAAGGGGTAGGTTCAAAAAGATAATTATTAATAGTGAGAAAAAATATGGTGACTTATGATCTTATTGAAGTTATGACCATTGACAGAACAAAACGGCGAACCAAAATTTGTATAGCCAACTTCATATAATTAGAAATGATGATGATGATACTTTAAACACTTGTATAAATTGATAAGCTTGCTTTCCTTTATCTGTCATAATTTGATAGTACGGAAAGGGACAGCGCAACGTAATGGCTTGAAAGAATCGTCTTTGAAAAAATATCCACCTTCCACAAGTCCAAAGTTTGGATTCCCAGAAGAGAGAGTTGAGCAGCAAACAATTTGCAATTTTACTAGCTTTGTAATTGGGAGGTATGGCTCTTGCTCCTTCGAAACATGACACATCTCTGGCCTTCCAATATCTTTTTAGTGGGCATGCTTGCCGCAGCCGATTAATTCTTGACAGAGACAGAATGGCATTTTGGGGAAGCGTCTAGGTTCATTATTATTGATTTTATACTATTGAAGGAAGTTGCACTTCAAAACTCCTATAGAAGAGAGTGTCTTGCCACAGCCGAATAATATCTTTCATTTTTTTTCTTTATCCTTTTTGTTTAGGCGAGTATGAGACTAGAGTGTATATTAGAATGAAATCATGATCCAGATCAGAAAAGCTAATTTCTATCATTCCCTTGCAAGCAGCATATGTAAGACTGCGTTTCCAAATTCAATTTTTTTTTCACAAACTCCAAATTGAAAAGTTATACAACAGTATACTCCAATTCTCTGCACCTGTGTGTGTGGGTTTGTGGGTGTTGTGTGGGTGTGTCCATGTGTGTGTGTGTGTGTGTGTGTGTGTGTGTGTGAGAGAGAGAGAGAGAGAGAGGATCTGTTAGCATTTTTTACATCAAAAAAGATCTATAAGCATTTCATTCCTCTTTTATTGAAAGGGTACTTCAATCAGATATCTCAAAAGTAAAAAATAATTAATATCTACTAGGATTTATATCTGGTTGCATCATTTACATTAAAAAACAAGAAAGGATCTATGAGCAATTAATTCCTTTCATTGAAAGGGTACTTCTATCAGATGTCCCAGAAACTTCTAATATCTACTAGGTGTTCCTCCTTTTATTAAGTACTTTACTATACAGATTCCTCAACTTAATAGACGTCTTATTTGCTTTTTCAATGTTGTCCGTGTACTCTGGCTCCTCCTCTTTGGTATTTTTATAGGAGATGTCCTCCGGCTCCTTCTCTGTTGCATCCTTTCTCAATGATCTGCAGCCTAACAGCGAGGCCCCTGTGTTTGCTGGCAAGGCTTGGTGCATTCCTGCATGTTTAGATGGCTTGTCATTAGCGAAAAGGCTCGCACCATCAAAAATATTCAGCGGAGGGGCATTCACTCACTAGCCAATGAGTTGTGTAAATCCAGTGACGAATCAATCTGCTCTGTGCCAGGTCAGATCTACTCTTTCCTAATTAATATGTTTGCTAGCTGCTGGGTTACACCAGGCGACTATAAAGCAATTATCTGTGACCTATTTCTCCCCCACTTTCCCCGCCTCGAGCTTGCTTCATAGTTGCCATCCTTGCCTCTGTGTGGGCCATCTGACTGGAACATAATAGGCAGATCTGAGGTTCGTGAGTCTCAGTTAAGGGCCATCAAGAATAGGATCAAGATGCTGTCGTTTCTTGGGCAAAAAACCTAAGGGCTCCAGGTCATACTCATTGACAGATTTAGAGTATGACCGATTTAGCACTTAACTGGAAAGTCATCTTATCCCTAGATCTAACTACTGGTTAGTACCAGAAACAGGCACTATTAAACTCAATTTTGATGAATGCTTTCTTGGAAACTCAGGACCAGAGGCGGGGGTATTTTTGGAGATGCTTTGCTGCTGTCTTAAACAGGCCGCTTGGGGTTGTTACATCGAACCGAGGCCAAAGCTCTTCTTGAAGACGTCAAACTGCTCAATAGAAGCTGCTGTTCCTCACTGCTAGGGGAAGGTGTTTCTAAGAATGTGACAAATTGGGCTAAGAGAGCTTCCATGTGTCCATGAAGATTAGAGAAAAGTATTTGACCAAATCTCTGTACACTAAAGATCACTACCAGTGACCTTCAAGCATACCTGGCAAGAGGCTAATGCAGTAGAGGATACACAAGCCAAAGAGGGGGTTACCAGCACAACTTTCGTAATTACTCACCCCCAAACGGAGTGGGTGACCTGCTTTTTTTGTTTTTCTTTTTTGCACAAGACTATACACTCTGTCCACAATTTTGGTCAGCTAATGTTACGAGCACAGTGTACACCTTTTATACTTAATAATTTAATGTACAAATCAACGAATTCAAAAAAATATAGTCCATGTACTTAGTGTTTAGCCCTAAGGTCGATAAGAATGGTGGTATTTGCTCAACCACCCAACTACCTGTGGGGATTACAGGTCAGCAGTGTACTTTGGCTGTTAAATATCTCGGTTTATTTCAGCTATGAGAACAGTTTAAGCAGAATAGTGCATGCCAAACTGTCCAATGAGCTGATCATAATTGGGAGGTCAAAAATAATTGAGGCTTCCCTTTTCAAAAAAAAATTTGAGGCTTCCTACTCTGTTTTATTATATGTATTCATATCTCAGAAGAAAATCTTTGGACCATGATAATTCCTCGCAGATTAGAGTTTACCAACATTTTAAAAAACTACTCAGAATAGAGTGGTAAAAGCCAACATAGACTTTCTAGTCAGGTATTAATTTAGGAACTAATAATACCTTCAAGAAATTACAGTAACATTTTACAAAATAGCAAGATCACACATTTTTCTGGGAATGATTTAACTAACTAGAGTTGTCACAGAAATGCTCATCAGTAAATTTAACCATCCAATCAAAAGTTACAGAAATGCATGTAGGTTAGACTAAGGACAAAGAAACTTGACAAGAAACAGCAAAACAAATTGAAAAGAACAACATATCTTCTTGTTCGAGGAGTGCCAAAATAACTTAATCAACACCAATTCCCCCCAGCCCGCTTGAAACTACAAAATTTTTATTTGGATGCAGTCCACACTAGATTTGTTTTTTTCAATCCTTAACTATTTCATAAAACAGATGGTGCTGGGGAAAAATGGATTGTGTGCTATCCGAAGCTCATTGTGGAGAAGAATATGTACTGAGTAAGCATTGATGCACGTATAAGGATCTTTCCTTTTCTTTTGCTTTCTACTAGTTGGATGAATCATGCTACAAATAACAAATGTAAAGAGAGATGCCAAAGATACCTGGAAATGAGGATCATAGTGTCTCAAAATTGAGAATGGACAGCATATGTGAATATGAAATGGTAGACAGACCTTGCATGCAAAGAATTCCATTCTCAAGACCATAAAATGCTGATATTCACAGGAAATTCTACCCTTTAAAAGTGCCACCTTGATCGAAGCATCAAGGCAGGAATTCGAGTTTGCCCATCAACCACACAAAGAAATCCAGGCTGCAAGCTGCATCTCTTCCCCAAATTCAATTTAAGGAAGGCTTCCAATTGTAGTTGCATAGATTTATTCTCACACTCCGTTTGTGGTACTGTTCCCAATAAGGTAGCAGAACTCATAGTGGAACCCCCAACGCTGAAACCCCATCCTAGCCCGTTATCAGAATCATCTATAATAGAGACAGCCCAGTTTAAAGACCTGAGCTCAGTTTTTTGATACTCAAACCAACCTCCAATTCTCATACTATCATCAACCTCAGACTCCAGCATAAGACCAACTGATTTCAATGAATTTGAGGGATTATTGTGTGTAGCATCTAAACTTGACATACCGCGAGATGTGTCACAACCCGAGGGGTATTCTGATGGGAGATTGGAAATGACATGTGTTCCCTGTTTCCAACCTTTTGTTAATGGTCGGGTATTGCGATGAAGACCATAAAGACTGAGTCTCGTCCCCTGTGCAAGATGGATGAGTAATTGTGCAAAAGTGCTGAAACCGTAGACATTAGCCTCCCTATCATTCTCAGGCCCAGATTGTGCACCAAACCCAGATACAAGCTCAGCCATAGAAGCAGAACCTTTTAGTCCTTGTAGGGTTATCCCAGCAGCACAACCCAGGGGCTGACTAAAGACAGGTGGACCCAACGCTGAAAAATCAGTGAGACCATGATCCTGATGATAAAGAGAGTGCCTGATCAGTCACAGGCAAAGAACTGAATAAGAAAAGAAAGGGAATGTATACTATCGTCCAGAGAACTATGAAAATCATGACCATCGAATGAGATGATGCATGGTGATGGAGAGAGAAGAAATCACCATTCATGTCCTGCTCGTGGTGGGTCACAATCTCTCTCCAACAGTTCATCATTCATCAGATAGTCATGACCCCAATGGACTATGGTTTTCCACAGTCAATGGGACTAAGTCTACTTTGTCAGGAAAAAAAACATACATGCAGCCTTATAGCAAACACATAGGTCATCATTACCTGTGAAGGATTCAGAACAGTTCCAAGATCTTTCCCAATAGCACCCACTGGAATAGCAATCAAAGAAAACCAATCAGTTATATTTGCCAGATAGAGCACTTTTCCAAGAGAAAGTGTGCCACCAACAACCCCATTTGTCTGGGAAGCAACAAATTCAGTGACCAGAGTGTCTTTCTGTCTAACAGGTGTCTGAAAAGTGAACCTTGTATGGGCTCCAGTCCTCATTCCTATAGCATCCAAGATGTTATGAACCTGGCTAAAATTTCTCTCCCCTAAGAACAACAGGGCTCCCCCAAGATCGACCTCTCCCTTGATATGAGTACTTGATTCTTGGAATGGGTTTCCCTTTGTAGAACTAAAGAATGCAAGCATGCGCTCAGTTTTATCCTGTCTTTCCCTGAGCTTCATCAAATCAGAGAACGCTTCTCGCTGAAGTCGCTTTAAGATCTCTATCTAGAAGAAAATGAGACAATATGAGACCACATCATATAGCTAGCTTATGTGTTATCAGGCTAGCAAATTCCCAAGTACAAGTTACTAGAATATGGGTTTAGAGTTTAGATCCATAAGCCACCAGCAGAACAAAAAAAATAAAGACTTGGTGTCCAGAAATCACATAAAAAATGCAAAAGAGTACTGTGATTTGAGAACCTCATGGTTTTGAAACCTCCAAAGTAACTCCATAGATATAATTATTTTGGCAACTTTCAAGACAAAACAAATTATTTTGCAAGAGACAAGAATGAAACTGATTTGCTCCAAAGAGGAGGCTTGGTGAATTTCATTTACAAAGAAACCTCATAGATATTGTTCAAGCAATCATAAGCATCCCTTGGAGGTACCAACACTAATTATATAAGTCCATGCTGATCCTATGATTATAGCACCTCACAGTTCGAAAGGCATGCTCTAAAATACACCAGCTATTATAGATACTCACACAATATTTTAGGTTTTTCTTGCATCCTTCAAATCCAGGAAGCATGGCTATCCTGGTTGAATGATAAGCGAAACTGCCATAGATTCTTGGATGCACCTTCACCAGGGCCCTCCAAAGTCTAAAACAAAACGACACAGATATATGAAACTCATTAACACAAGGGCCTACTCTCCTAAATTCGGTGCCCCCAATAGACAATGCAGTTAGTTAGGATAGTTGAACATAAGAGCCCAGAAAACTAAGCAACGAATGAATAAATTAAATAATTCCGCAGTAGAGTTTATGGTAAGGAATCAACCCATCACCCCAGATGGTGTCTAGCATTTCTTTATTTGCATAATCTGGTTTAGGGTATGACGCATAGGATCCCAAACTCATAGACTAGGCTGTTGACATAGGCTGCACAATTGCAGGGAGCAAATATGATCGGTATGGCCTGTTGGATAGCTGAGTTTCCATTACATAAGATGATTCATGTGCATTCATACACATATACATACCTGTTTTTGAGTGTCCCCTATTCCAATCCTTATGTTAGCAAGGCACAGGGAAATATTATTATTATTTTGATGAAGTGAATTTTTGTATTGCTGTGAAAGTAACATGATACAGAAGGAGAAATCGAGAGAACCCACAAGTCGGGTCTCTTGGTCAAAAAATAGGTCAAAAGACCCTATACAAAAAATTGGGGCTCATAGAATTGCCCGATTACAAGGGATGTACTGGATCGTGAGTAAACTAGGGTGCGCCCACTGTGGTCCAGAGCAAAAAAGGAGATGGACTGACGGCTACTATAGAACTACAGCAAGAGTGAAGGTACGCCCACTGTGGTCCAGAGCAAAAAATGGACCGGCAGCTTCTATTGAACAACTGCAACCCCAAACTTGTCTAGGCGAGGTCTTCTCCTAGAGCCCTAGCTCCATCTTTCACCAGAAGATCGGCACCGGGAAATATTATTACCAAGGGCCCCAAGAGGGATTGGATGCGGAATGCCAGACACAAAATCTAGAGTACAACCAGGTTAGCCAGGCCATCCAACCACAGAATCTAGGACTGACAGGTGTGCCACTTACATTACAAGTCATGGATTGTTGTGCATACTATGACACAGGATTTGCACCTCAATCTTCTTAAAAGTGAACTAACATGTTTTGGTGCAAGCCCCATATCTGAGTGGCGGGCCCCCGATCGCTCTCATCTTACAGAGTTTGAAAGC
Organism: Amborella trichopoda; assembly: GCF_000471905.2. The sequence continues at coordinate 1,438,614 of NW_006500347.1, forward strand.
CCTTTGGGCCTCTTAAGCATCTCTATGTTTTCAAAGGTTTTGAAAGCTTATTGATCTCCAAAAGAGAACCATGACCTCGTCTCATGCTGAAACTAAAATATTTGCAAAACATGAAAGCGATCAAGTTTGCATGTTCATGATTCTAGAAGTTCAGTGGAGACAAGTAATTAGCTCAGTCCTTGAAGTTATACTTCATCTTTATCTCTTTTAAAGGTTGGCCATAATCGTGCCTCGATGCACATGATAATACTTTCCGATAAGGACTTGGATTGAACACTTACAAATTTTGATCTATTTATACCTTGTGTGTGTCCTTGTTTGCTTATTGCAATTTTTGGTTTTCGTACTTTTCTCAAAGTATTTTACACTTGAATTCTTTCAATAACATTGCTTTGCATATGTTGACCACTTGATCCTGGCACATCAAAGAACCAGGATTTTTCTAAGTTATCTATAGAAAATTTTCTAAAAGTAATTCACGACTTCAAAAACCACACCTTCACGAAAGCAGGAAGCAGATGATCTCATGGATTGTGGAGGTCATGGCTATATACCTACCCATCCACTTAATCTGGCAGCTATGTCCAAAGTACCAGAACCATCGACAAACTTCAGCTCTGATTGTGATCCCAACCTAGTGAATAGCAAAACAACTTTAATCTGTAGATTACCACCAAGAGGACAAACAATACCTTATTTTGATTGCCTTAAGATCCTATAAGCTGATGCCTATCTCTCAAAGGGCCAAAGGGCACACATATTGATTCACCATGATCACATCGTATGCAATGTCAAAGCTTGTGATAGTGAGATGCACGAGTCCTCCCACAAGTTTCGTACATACCATTATCACCTTTGTTCAAATTATGTTTTATATGGCGTCACTCAGTTTGTAGTTTTATTGAGAAAGTCAAAAACCTGTTCCTCTGCGGAATGAAGATTACTTGATCTAATAACCTTTTTTGACAAGAGCAGAATAATATATTAATAAAAGGGAAATTTATCAAAACAACCATAAGAGATGAATTATTTAACATTTGACTGACTTGCAACTATCTCAATGCCATGCTTTCTTTATGGGTGTTTTGAAAATTAAATCAAAACATATTGGTAAAGTGTTAAATTATTCATCTTTCATGGGTAATTTGATAAATTTCCCTTGATAAAATTTAGGTGTACATATTAAAAGTGGGGCAACCCTCAACCCTGGTACTCTATGCAATCTATCATGAAACAGTAATAACCTTAATCCTGAAAATGTTTCAGTTTCTAAGATCCTTAATGTCAAATTCAACCCTCCGCCAACTCTTCATTCATTTATTGTGCCCATAATGTCAACCATGGTCTATACGGATGTTATTCCCTTGTGGTATCTTCAGACAAACATGGGATGATCCGGGTTACTCAGAGACCCTAATATTGTCCACTACCTCATCCACCCATCTCCCTGGCCCAAGTCAGGCACCTTACTTTGAAAGGCCTCAGTGGCAGCTACTATTTGGGCTTTATGGATTGAGCGCAACAGCAGAATATTCTGCGGTGAGCACTCTTCTGTGTCTGCCCTCTTTGCTAAGATCAAATCCTGGGTTGTTTTCTGAGCTACCAACCATAAGAGTTTCAAAGGAGTGCCCTATCGGGCCTTCTTTCTTAATTGGGAAGACATCCTTCTACTTAGACACAACAGTGTTCCTCGAGCTTCTCTTTTGGAGAGCCCCCGACCTGGGTCAAATCAAGCTCAACTTTGATGGATGCTCCCTGGGAAACCCCGGTCCCTCAAGTATTGGGGCCCTTCACAGGGACCACAATGGATCCACCCTCGGTTTTGTATCAAAAAATATTCGCCATGCCAACTCAATGACAGCATAAGTCCTGGCGTTACTTGAGGGGATCAGGCTACTCCTCACAGGAATACCCCCATTATCATCGAGGGTGACTAAAAAATGGTTATTCGTTGAGCATCAAATTCTTCTCCCTATCCTTGGTCTTTGGTGCACATTTGATGAAATTGCATACCTATGCAGAGGGATATGGTCGTCTCATGGAGGCATATTTGGCAGGAATCAAACTAGGAAGCTGACACCCTAGCTAAGGAGGCCGCGTCGCTGGATAACACACAATATTTTTTGGATGGCTCATTTTTTATGGCCTATTTTTTGTAATATATAATGTATCCGACTTTGTAAGAAAGGCCTACAGTTCACATTTTTAGTGCACCCAGTATGAAAAGGTGTTGTTTTTGTACATAGAGGTTCCACCCTGTGGATCGCGTATAATTTTTAGTCACACTTTTTCAATACAATGTTAACATGTTCAATATATATATATATACATATATATATAATCTTCCCGAACTGTCAGTGATTCAAACAAGCGGGTCCGAGTCTTCCTTTCCCCGGCTCCCTCCTCCTTTTTCTTCTTCCTAGGGGAAAGGATGAGACAGAATAGCGTGTCATTTCGGAACCACGCACCCAAACTACTCTTTCTTTCCTCTCTTCCAGTGCTGTCAGCAAGGGATGGATATTCAATCCCAGAGGAGGAGGGGGTGGACTTCGATGAGGGGATGGGATGACAGGCACAGGTCACTGGGAGGCAATATCACTCCTAATTGCGTGGTGAAGTAGAAGGGGGAAAACTATAAGTTGGATCAGGAGAAGAGGGATTCGAACCCTTAACCTGTGGTTTTGGAGACCATTGTTCTACCATTGGAACTATTCTCCCAACAAAGAAGAAATTGGTTATTTACGAGCCGCTGAGCGTAGCGAAGTAAAGAGGGTGAAATGCTCGACGAAAAAAGCTCCGAGGTTCGATCATCCCTAGGTCATTCAGTCTACTCCACGTAACAACGAGACGAGTTTGTCGTGGTTGTCTTAGCCAGCATTTTCATTTATCACCAAGCCTTTACAAAAGAAAATAGGACACACAGTTCAACAACACACAACCACGGAGAGTTCCTAAGTATACAATCCTTGGCCATCTCTCAGTAAGTAAATCCGGGTAGGAAGAGTAGCTACGACGTATGCCTTTCGGTTTCGAGGACTAGCTTTCTTACTTGAAAGAAAGAAAAGGGAGCAGGCCTTCCCTGCCTTCGGTCTGTCAGTCAGTACATTAGGTAGTAGTCCAAGTCTTTCTTGTCTATAGCTAGGGCCCCTCGAGGGAGAGCAATGAGAAGAAGGTAATCTGTACAGAAATTGAACATTGTGTCCTTGCTTAGCGGGGTCTGCGCCACATGTTTATCCTTTATTGGGGTCAACCTTTACGTTGTGACCCTCAGCTTATGTTACAATTTAGCGAAAACCACATATATAATTGTCCACTACCTCGTAACAGTTGTCCAACCACAACCACATACTCTAGGGGAAAACTAAGCCCGTGTATGGCATTCTTCAGAACTAATGCTCACTCATCCCATCAGAATAAAAAGATCGGAAGGTGTAACATGTAAACCACGCAAGGAGGCGATTATATATTGCGCAGGCCTAGTGGACATTTTCTAATTGCAAAACCTAGATACGACTTTAACTTATATCCATTTTGGCAACTGGAGCTAAAATCTATCAACTGTTTAAATCTTTTGGCAAGAGTAGCATGTATCACAAAAAAAACCTTACACATCAACTTAAGAAGTTTCGTTATGCACAATTTCCTCACAGCCACTTTTTCAAGAGCTCCAATTTCTACTTTCATGGCATTCCAGGTTTAGGGATGAATGCAAACCACGAAAAGCCGTTAGGCTGATGACTGAAGAAAATTCAATACCCAAGAGATGCATGAGATGGGGTATAAAACTGACATGGTAACATAACTCTGGTTTGAGCCCTTCTCCAGGGTGTGTTTTATGGGAACCAAGGGATGAAACAATCAAGTCTGAAGAGTTACTAAAAAAATAACAGATTAGAAACTATGTTCTCAACTATGAAGGGAACAGGAAATTTTTTACTGATACCCTTATTATATGATGTTATCATAACGAGGTGTGTTTTATGGGAACCAAGGGATAAAACAATCAAGTCTGAAAAGTTACTAAAAAAATAACTGATTAGAAACTATGTTCTCAACTATGAAGGGAACAGGAAATTTTTTTATTATATGATAATATCATGTTATGATAAGAATTTAAATGACAAGATTACCCCAAACAGTTGCACAGTTCCATAATAGATGAGGATTTACTGTAACAGTTCCAGCAAAACCCTGATGTACGCTTACTGATGGTGCTATTCTATTGCACATAATGAAACATTTAATGCTAACAATAACAGCCTGAGTAGTATGGGCCTTATTTTATTTATCAAAAAGACACCTATCTTAGATGGATTATATGCTTCTAAGGTTCTCAAATGGAGGACCAGGAATGGACATTTCATAGAGATCCTCCCATGTCAATTAAACCACATAACCAATCAAATTAATCATTCTACATGACCTTCAGATTTGGTGCTTTCTTCAAAAGTTCTATGCCCACAGTGGCACTTTTCATTTCCTTTAACTGTAGCAGGATGCCAATAATCAGGTGAAAGCAGATATACCATCTGATGTCTATTTGCATCTTAGATGTCCCTAACTCTAGATCACAGAGACAAAGGTTATGTGCACAAGGAGATAAGACCATCTGGCACACATCTGGATGCCCCCAATCAGGTGCAGGGATTCAAGACCAATGATTATTACTACTTGACTATCTATTCACTTTATGGCATTGAGACCCAATGTTTGAAACAACTGGCTGTCCCATCAGAAAGGTGTACTCTGCTCTAGGATCGAGAAGGTTATAGCTAGTATCTGACCTAAATTGTGTCTTTCTCTTGACTACGGTGCTCATGAACCCTGACATTGTGCCTGTAGTGATTCATTACCATTTGCCTACACCCAAGCCACCTAGAACAGCACCTTCCACAGAGTCCACCTACAACTACTGCCAAAGCAGGACATTTTTGTCTTCCTTGATAGTGATGAAACTAGGATATCATCTAATGAATACCATTGGGCAACTCATTTTGCTCTCGAATGGCGTCCACAAACTTCCTGACAACAATGATTACATCTACAGTTCTATACCTAACATAGCAAATATGTTTTTCACATGAGCAGCTTCAACAAATTGTCCATGCATTGCAAGCTTTCTCAAATTCAGGTGCTCCTCCCTCGAGAGTCATGCATGAGTAAGCTAATTGACTCAGAATTTCTCAACTAAAATGATAGGTAAGCCTTCATTTCTCATCTGGTTACGATGAAGACTTCAAGTAAGGACAAGAAAACTCTGTACTTTTCAAGAGCACGGGTCATCTTGGATATCCATCCGACTTGTTCAAGCAAATAACTAGAGGTTTCCATGCTCCAGACTTCCACAGAGTGAGCTTTGTTGATTAATTTATTGACCAAGAGCATCCTGTTAGTTTTGATTTGTAACTGATGGGATCATTTGAAAGGTCAGTATAGAGAAGGAATTTAATGAGTCGAACTTTGATTCATGCAAGTTTCACTCAGCAGGGGAAGCTTCAAATTTTCAAGCACTAACAGAAATACATGAATTCACTTCATTGGCTTAAAAACAATTTCAAGGGAAGCCCATCTAGCAACATCTAGGTAGTTTCTAGATCTTTCTGGATCATAATACCATATGACAGAAGTATAGTTTGCTCCATGCATTGGTTCTGAAGTATAGTTTGCTCCATGAATTGGTTCTGAAGTTGGACTTTGAATTATTTGATTCACTAAGGTGCAAGATAATTCAATTCCATGCAGTTAGATGTAGTGACCCATGCCTCTCCTCTATCTAACAAGACTTTTATTAGTATGCTAGGTTCATTGACAATTTCCCTGTCAAAATATGGCTTTTATCCAACATAGCACACATCAGTCCAATACATGTTTTTCACACCAGTTTCTTTTGAAAATACGAAAGTTATTAGCTTGCACTCTAGAATGATTTCCAAGTTGTCCCTAGAAAATGCTGCATCAACTATCAATGCCTTCTTTGATCCAAGCACACGACTTGTAATGCAGTGATGTCAACTCATGCTCTTATTTAATTTTATTTAATGTTTTGGTATTGCCAGAACTTTATCAGAATGAGGATTGTCATAATAATCCCAGCAACATGGAAAAATTAGTGCAAATAAAAAAGTTAAAATAATTATGATAGTGCTATTCAATTTTATCAGATGTCTCCAGAGATAAATGAGGAAGTAGTCAAGATTGATGGCCAAGAAATATCTAAAAGAGGTTATTTTCAATATCTTGGGTCGATAATCCAGGAGGATAAAGAGACTGAGGAAGATGTCGTGCATAGAATTAGCGCTGGGTACGCAAAGTGGAGATATGTATCCAGAGTTTTAAGTGATTATCACATACCAATGAAAATAAAGGGGAAGTTCCATAGGACAATTGTAAGATCAAACATTGGCAAGAAACAACATAACCATAAGATCAGTGTAGCTAAGATGAGGACGTTGACACGGATGAATGGCAAGACAAGAAAAGGTAGAATTTGGAATGAATATATTCGAGAGAATTTAGTTGTGGCTTCAATAGGTGACAAGATGAGGAACAATTAACTTAGGTGGGCTGGCCATGTGTAGCGTAGACCTAATACATCACCGGTTAAGAGGTGCAACTTGGTTCAAGTGAAAGGCTCTAAAAAGGCAAGGAGAAGGCCCAAAAGGGACATATATGGAAGTAGTGAGAAAACATATAATAACATACGGACTTACTCAGGATATGGACCTTGATAGAGGAGAGTGGCATAACAGGATTCATACAGCTGACCCAAATAATTGTGATAAGACTTGGATAATGATGATGACGATGACAGTGTTATTCAAATTACCTCAAATTCCATGCTGCATGAATGATAGAATATTGAGAGGGACTGTCATTCCCTTCTAGCTATGTATAGAGCTACACTACTTGGTCTCCTCCAATCTCGGGAAACCGAAAAATAATGGACATGTTGCATGCAAGGCATGACTCACAGAGCAGCACAAATTACTATCACCCACAAATCCTAGTCAAGTTTTCTACAGAATGAAGCCAGGGGCACTGGCTCTGGGGTTCTTAATGCACTACAGCCCTTTCTCCAAAAGAAATACATGCAATTTCCATTTATCTAATTGAAATTTTTACAAACTTGTGACAGTATTTCAATCCTCATTCCTCAACCTACTCATATTTTTGTAATAAACAACTCTTCATATTGCTCTAACAAGCTTGTGCAATTTGCAGGGTGTTTGACTATAGAAAAAAATGGAGCAAAAGCTAGCAGGAACCAGACTGTACAAAAATTGAATCCTAGACAGGACTATAGAGGGTGGGATGAGGATGGGTCATGGAGAGGGATCTGTGAGTCACTGTTTCTTTTGCTAATCGGTCAGCTTCTAAACCAGCCTCTCACCATTTATGTCTAAAAGAGATTGTGGCATAGTTGAGATACTTGGTTGAAGAAACTCTCTAATCTCCATGGCCATGATGTCACGTTAAGGATGTTGCATTCGATAATGAGTGAAGGGCCCCAGCTTCTATCGAATATTTGCAAGCCTACAAGTAATGCATAAGATTTGGCATGGGATATGTTTACATTCCAGCAGGTCCAGAGTAGCATGTGAGGTCACCACTATAATCCTGTCAAAATACTTATTCTAATTTTTCACATTTAACTTCATCCATACTACTTTCAAGTCCTAAGAATCTCATCAAATCAAGTTCCGGATATTTGGTTATCTAAAAAGAAATTAGTTGATTTTTTTTCCCAATGAAACTGCACAACTCTGTCCCTGATAAAGGAAAACCCCACCTTCTGTTACAGAAAACCCTAAATATTAAGATACTTCAATTAAGGGGAGACTGAGAGAAATCAGATCGATGCTCTTGGTAAGGAAAAAGCATATTGAGAGCAAAGTGAATTGGAATCATTGAGAATGGGATGAAAACTGATGTAACAGTATGTGCACCTGATCAGAAAATGAATTCATCAACTTTCTTATCCTTTCATCTTTCTAAGGACACCCAGAAACATGACAATAGGAGCGCAATTCAAAAGTACGTCAATTCCTAGATTATGCCAAATGCCTATGTCAATCAAGTAAAATCTCGAAGAAAAGAAAAACGACAAGATTCAAGAATGTGGTAAACTTACAACATAAGGGTTGGGGTTGTCCATGAAGAGTGAATATTTCACTACCCCAAGGAATAAGTTAGTCTTGTTATAAAAGGTAGAATGTAGTTGTCTACCATTTTTTCATTAAAAAATAAAATCAAAAGGCATAATTTAGCTTTTTTACCATACAGTTTAGGTGAGGTGATTCCCTGCCTCCATGAGTTCTTGAGCTTATCCTGATTGAATTTGAAAGGATATGCTCTCCACCTCATTTTTAATCCTCTATTTCCAATTTTCTCGTATCGAATGAGAAGTGTCAATTTGAAAAGCATAGGACGGAAAGAAAGGGAAAAGATTTCAGGGCAAATAGCCACAAAAAAAAGGCATTCAAGCTTTAATTGATTGTTTCTCTAGTTCGACGGAAACACAACAAGCACCTGTATTTTGACTGTGAAAAATTCCAACATAGAAATTACACTAAAACTAAACATGGGAAATAAGAAATTCATTGCAATATTTAATGAAATCCCACCGTTATATATGATTTAATGTTATTCATTCAAAGCTCAAAACAAGTATTACCCACAATCGATATTCTAAGAAAACCCAAATGTACGAAATGAACTAAGGTATCAAGTGACTGAGCTATTGACATGCAACTAAGCTTCGAGAGCTCATTGGAGAGAGAGAGAAGAAAAAAAAAAGAGGCATCTCACAGGATTGGTGTGTGGTGAGGGAGAATGGAGCGATAAAAAGGTTTTCATAACCTTCTCACTGGAACTTAAGAGGTTCTTGAGCTTGTCCACTGCTGAAACCAGAGGGTGCACACAAGCCTTCTGCTCCTCGCCCCCCATGGCTTCTTTTTTTAGAGAGAGAAAGTAGAGAGAGATTAGACTACGAGAGGGCACACATTCTCGCTGCTTCGCTTTGAAGTGCTTCAATTTTGTTTTGCAATGCATTTGAACGGACGGCTAAGATTCACGTTTAACACCGGACTTAATTGGCAGTCACCGCACTTAAATTGTATTTGCATGATGGGGGCAGTTTGCATACGGATGCATCCGTATGTGTAGAGGTAAGGTGCACCTTCAAATTCTATCATGATATATAATTTTGATGTAAATGTTATTATAAATTTATTTTTATATTTAATTATAAAATTTTAAATTTTAAAAATGGTTAAAATTAAGTAGATCTATAAACATATGAAAGTCTTGAAAATGGACGGGACAGATAATATGTTGTAAATGCACTATTTTTTAGACTTCAAATCTTTTTATTTTTTTGTGATCATACATCTCGATGTCGAGATGATCAATCAAAAGGTTTTTCAATATTAAAACTATCTTTTTTGATGGATTTTTGAAGTGCATCCGTAGTTCAACATTATAAAGTTGCATTCTTATATAAACTTTTTCCTAGAATAATAGTCGGAGAGTTGTGGTTAAAATGTTCGTATTACAACAAGGCATTATTATTTTAGGGTGGGGTTTGTATGGAGGTGAGGCTCTAAACAATCAAATTAAAGCCCGCATTCAAATAGTATAGAGAAATGTGGTTTCAACACTAGAAATATTTGTGGTAACTTTAAAATATATTTTCATCTTTAATTATAAAATTTAAAACTTTAAAAATAGTGTAGATCGAACATATCTAGAAAATCTTGAAAATTGGTAGTTCAAAAATACGTTATAGGATACACTATTTTCAAATTTTGAAATCCATTTTTTTCTCATGTCTAAGCGTCTTGATGTCAAGATGATCTATTTAAGGATATTTGAGCATCAAAACATCAAGATGATCTATTTGAGGATATTTGAGTATCAAAACAACCTTTAGGGCGTGTTTGATAATAGGAACCAAGAACATGAACGGGAAATTGGAAGTTACTGAAGAACTGTAAATTAGAAGTTACTTAAAAAGTTCATAGTAGTGTATGATAACCTCTTGAGAAGTTAAGAAGTTCATAGTTTTAGTATTTGATAACTCTTGGGATATATGGTAAATATCTTATATTTATATTTACACAGATAATAATTTAAATAGAAATCTATAATATTTATAACATATTATAATATATGATATATTATATTTTATATTTATTTTTCATATATATATATATGAAATTATCTTATATTACATAAATATATATTTTATATATTATATATAACATAGTGCATTTTTTATTTTATTATATAAGATATAATAT